>CCAG010016879.1:0-114201 GCA_001077435.1 Glossina morsitans morsitans | reverse complement strand
TCATTTACTATAAATAAAAAGGAAAAATTAAAAAAAAAAAAAAAAAGAAAGGTATTATAAAAATAAATTTAGTTCGCAAGGTTTCGCAAGGAGATTTCACTTTCTTTTTCATAAAACACAATAAACACATGCACGTTAAGGCCAACCAACTAACCTCAAAGACTCTTTACTGCTCGGTTGCCGTAACGAGGCAACTTATAATAAATAATGCAAAAAAGCAAGAAAAAAAAAAAAAAAGGGAAGGAAAATAATGTAAAAACACAAAAGGTAGGTTTTCCCGGTAAATAATAAACATTTGCAGCTTCAATACCCTACAGTATAGCTTGTTGTCTGCGCTTCTTCTTTGGTAATAGTAGTAGTGTTCATTTTAGTGAACAATGACCAGAAATTTTAACCTAAGCGAAGAATGCAGAAAACAGTATAAATTCTCTTTCATCCGTTTCCGCTGCATGTGCTGTGTGTAAATGACTGCAGGGTGCAGGCTACAAACTTAACAAAACACCTAACTGCGAGTAAGCGAGAAATAGCGAAACAAGTGAAACCAACCAGCCAAATCAGCCAACCGACTTTGTTTACAACGCACGTTGTGTTTGTTTCCTTGTGATTTTTAACTGCATTTACATTTGTGTATTGCAATGTGTTTTGGTTTTATTTTTCTTTCTTTCTTTTTTTTTTTTTTTATTCTTCTCATTTTCGTCTGCATAAAGTTTTTATGGTGTTACTCTTCAATGACTTCGCAAGTGCCAAAGCATTAATTTTTAGAGGTATCTTGGCTGTGTATTTATGTTTCTATTTGTCTATATGACGATGATTATCCTTATAATGATGACGATGATGCTGATACTGGTACAAAGGCCTGACGCTTATATGTATTAGTGTACATTTTCGAAACTCTATGCAATGTGTTAGCGTTTTACTTTATATATATATATATACATATACCAATATATATATATATATACATATATACATACATATATATATATATATATATGATTATGCATGTACGTTTGTATACTGGTATGTTCTGTTGGTGAGCCAAAGTGCAATTTAGTGTGTGGCCAATTTTCTGTACGCCCTCAAGTGTAAGCGGTCGCCAAAGTTATTGTTGCTGTACTACTTTCCCCTTTTATCCTTCCGTTCGACTGCCTACCTAACCACTGCTCCAGGGCTATTGTTGGCAGAAAAATTTCAAAAATAAAGCAAAATAGAAACAAAAAAAAAACAAAAAAAAAAAAAGGGAAAAGTATGGAAAACAGGTTAAAGCGAGCATAGTTAAAAAAATCCTATTTCTTTTTTTTTTTTGTGAAAGACGCCATCAATGTATCTAAAATGCTATATGAACAAACGCCATGGGGAGTGGCAGGAGGAAAAAGTTGCTTAAAATAATGGCTTCAGAAAATGTTGATTATTGGTCGGTCTGTACGGTTATGCTTGAATTAATTTAAATTTTCATTTAAAGAAATGCAAAATGAAATACCGGATGGAAGCCAAGGATGAAGAGAGAGCGAGAGAGCTAGAGCAGACGAAGAAAAAGGAAGTAAACTGTTGAAATCTGTAACAATAGTAAATAAAGTATGAGAATGTAATGCAGGTTAAGCTGCTTACTGGTACGTTACGAAAAGCGGAAAGAAAGAAAAAGTATGAGAGTTACATATATCGTACAACCCGCAAAGTATGCACCACTTTTTAAATTTTGATTAAAATCATTCTTTGTAATGCTTCTTTTAGAGACTATCAGAATATTAGTTTTTTTTTTTTTTTCTTTTTATTTAGATAATTATAGTTCGCGAAAGGTTTCGGTCAGGACTAGTCTTAACAAACAATTCTTTGTAAGTTCTACTCCTTTTCAGCGCATTCAGTACATTTAGGAAAAGTATAGCCAACCGGAGTTGTATCAAGGTGTACTGCAGCTGCCTCACCTGTTCACTCTTACGATAAACTATAGTTCGATCAAAATTCGAATCAATGTCCAAGAAAACAACGCCAATGAAGCCTTAATTTTAAGAGCTCACCATAAAACTCCGAATAAAAGATGTTTAGTAAAATCAAAAACGACTTGGCGCATAAGCAACAGATGAACTCAGGACCACGAGCCATCCAGTTTCACTACTCCATATAAAGCATTCAAAGTTTTAGACAGACGTGCACCATGTGCTTGGTATCTCTTTAACAAGATATGTTACGATTGTGGGACGTTTATATAAGAAGACGTGTGAATGTGGGAGATGTTTAACGAGGCCGGGGGAATATTAAAAGATCAAATAAGACTGCGACGTAAATTTTCCAGGCGCAGGTATTCGATGAAACGTTTGAGAAAAATAATTATATTCAGTATGTTAGTTAATAGGTGTAACAAAATTGATAACAGATCTGGTGTGCGTCCTTTAAATTCAGGTGAAAATGCAAAAGAGCGAAAATGTAACTGTAATTCAAGGAAATTTTATTTCACCCAACAGCAGCCACTTCATTGTAGAGCTCTTCGGTTGCAAGTATATTTGTATGTAAATGAGCGTTTCTATATATTTACGTATGTACGTATGTACGTATAGACATGTGTGAGTGTGCGAAAGTAAGTCTACTTATATTTTACTCATACCATTAATAACCAACAAAGTCAACAACGTAATGTGCGTGTGTATGCATGCACAGACACAATTGTAAACGCTGACATCGTTATAACCGGCAGGCAACAGCAGCTTATCATACGATATACAAAACACAATAAAGCAATTAAACTCTGGCTGAATGCTGCAGTTGCTTGTTGGCTGTTCTTGTACACCCACATATACAAGCGCTCACAAATATGCTTACAGCTGCAATCTTACACAGGATGGGAGTGTTAAAGATTGACTATTTTTTCTTTTTTTTCTTTCCCTTTCTTTTTGATGCCATGAAAATCCAATCCACAGACGACGGGCGCAGAGTTTGTTTTTTCTTCTTTCGTTCTTGCTCGTTATCTCGCGTTATCGAGGAATCCTTCGAGTGTTACATACACGTGAACAATGCAATTTTTAAATTTTCGCTCCTTAATAATCATTTATCGTATTAGGTAAAAAAAAAAAAAAAAAAAATGGAGTTTATTAACACTTTAAGAGCGCACGGTTTAGGATGCAAAACTCTTACGAAGGGAATTGATATGCATGGATATTATTTTCATTAGGTTACTTTTCAACATTAGCCTAATGCGTGTACAGGTTCGCCCTTAAAAATACCACAATTATGGAAATTTCATGTTTACTCCTCTTGCGTGTGTTTTTACAGTTTTGTTATTTTACCTACGCTCTTCAAGAATTTTATGTTAAGCATATGTTAATCTCTTCGGTTAGATAGAGTTGGGCGTATCTATGCGCTTATTATGGAACGGTATTTGGGTGTGTGTATGTGAACAGTCGAACAGACACATATATGTATGTAGGTAGCTTTTTTGTAAACATATGCATATATTTTGTTTACATTCTAAGCACAGGAGTCTACCGTATCGATCTGCAATGATTAGCGGTGACATTAGGCGTTCATTCAAAAAATAACATGCTGGCAATGAAGTTTTTCGATTCTTTTTTGTTTTTTTGTTTTTTTTTTGTCGTACATTATTAAAGTGTGGGGCTAAAGTACAGAAGTGGGCATAATATGCATTCTATGCCCGATTAACGGAATTGATGCGTTGTCACGTGCATATGTCTGTCGAAATCACGGTTCAATTTCTTAAGGTTCACTTGGATGATCGAAGCAAACCATTATATAGGTTCGCCCAAGTGAAAGCAAACAATTTTCTCAAAACTTGCTTTTAAAGCCTATTCCTACGACAATCACCTAAATTGCCCAAAAAAACCATAAAGCAAAAGCTCTGCCAAGTTGAGTGGAACTATAAATTAAAATACATACCATGCTTATATTAAAACCCAATGAAACTGATGAGAGTCCCACGTCTCTTTAAGATTGCCTGGCAGTTTCTTTGGTAAATTTTATTTAGTTATAAAACTTGTTGACGGTAAGAATTTGTCTTGATTGTCTGAATCTGCCAATATATATATATAAATATATGTCTGTAAATATATATATAAACAGAGCGTAGTAAATAGCGGGCCGAAAAAATGACGTGCGTCGCATGTAAACGTATTTTTTAATATCTACGAATCTAGTTATCTCTGAATGTCAAACATAGCCATTTTTGAGGGCAAAATTGAGTCTGAACGTTAAACGTACTTGCATCTGATAAGCAAACTTGATCATCTCTCAGCGTCCGAATCAACTCTAGGTTTTAAGCGTAAACGCTTTGCGAACTTTAGTTATCCGCGAATTTTCTCTTCTAAGCAATTTACAATTTACAGTCCGCTAAACTACACCAAAGGCTATTATGTGATTCCTCAAATAATCTAAAAGAAAACGATTTTCCTTCTTTCCTTTTTTCTCATTTCATTTTTTTGTTTCACTTAATTTGCGGGTCGTGCCCATATTATGTTCAATTTCCAAACCTGTATTAATCCAACAATTCTTGTATGGCTTCAATGAATTCTATACAATTTCTTACTATTATGCATACATAAATCACAAGTGAAAATTGCACAAGTCTCCTTGTATTAGTTCGATAAATTGTTATGAGCACGTTTTCAGACTATTTTTCGGCTGATGAGGAACGGATAGCATCAAAAGTTCTTGCAGTAACGGATGTGCTCTTCTCGATGATCCGAAACACCAGCTTGGCTCTGATATCTCTAATATCACCTATCGAGAGTTTAGGATTGCCACATTTGTTTTTCTACTCATTCGAAACTGTAGCGCTGCTTTCGGATGAGAGTTACCCTTCACTCACACTGGCGTTCGTGTTATACGTAAAATAATTCTAAAGCACATAACCTAGGAATGAAGAAATTTTCGTTCTTATAAGCTACTTAAAAAAAGGAATAATTATAATAACCACAATTTGTGTGGACCTTCATTAAGAATCTGAGATTTCAAACTTTTTGTATGTGATCTAAACTTTTTAAATTAGTCTTTCACATTTTTAAAAAACCACAAGTAAGAAGATTAAATTCCGTCGGGACCGAATCTTTTGCATTCATCATCGTTATCCTAAAAGAGACAAAAAGAAGTAAAAGAACAAAATTCTCATACTCTATAGTATGGAGTGGGCGCAGCTGATTTTTTTCTATTTTCAATATAAACGCTTGTAGGGATGTTGTAGGCGCGTCCTTTGAAAAGTTTAGGTCAATTGAAAATTCTTTTGCAAGTTTGTAGGCGATATCTCTATTTTCTTTAATGGAACCGCAAATACTTCGAAGTTACGAAAACGGACAGATGAACAGACGAATAGGCGGACATGTTTAGGTGCATTTCAAATTTGAAACTGACCAAGGGTTTATATACTTCATAGGGTTTTTGATCCGCGATTTTTTCCATTTTTGTGCACAACGTTGCCCATAGAATAGGCATTCAGATTTTTATACATTTATTTGCTATAGTTTACGAGTAATGAGCAAAAACATTAATTTTTCATTCCCTTTGAAAAACAGAGGCGTTCTCAGTTTACGTAAGGCTGTAAGCGTTTTTCTTCGCCCATTTCCAATCCCAACCTACGTGCAACAATCTCCAATGTTTCTGTCAAATTTGAAGACGTTATCTCCATTTTTGCAGCCAGCAGAATGTTTACAACAGACACTACAAAGACAGACACATGGACAGACGGACATGCTGATCAAGAATATATATACTTTGTGGGGTCTCTGATGCTTCCTTCTGGGCCTCATCCTTCGGTGAAGGGTATAATAAAAGAATTTTTTTTAGTAAACCATTTCTGATTTTGATCTTAAATTTAATAAACTTTTTTGGAATTTTCAAAAAATTACAAAAATTTTTACTAAAAGGAATCATTCATTAACAAAAATTGTTCAAATTAACTCGGCAATAAAATTCTATCGACTTTTTTAAGAAAACAAAAAAAAGAAAAAAAACAGAAAAAAACGAGAAAGGAGGAAAGAAGTAATAAGAACTGGAAAACATAGATTCATTAGTGCAAAGCAGATGGTGTTGTTTTGCAAACTCAACTCAAAGTTTAATTTTTGCCAAAAAATATTTATGTTGTCTTTTTCTTTTTAAGTTTTGCTGGCAAACCAAACCGCATCACATACGTTTCATTTTAAGCATGTATAAGTAAAAGTTAAAGTAAACTTTTAGCTTTCGAGAAGCGAAAGAGGGGAAAATTTCCATTTTTACTTTTTCCTTTTTTTTTTTTTTTTATAAATGTTGTTAGTTCTCATATACGAGAAGATGTGAATACATGTACAACCGCGTAGCGGCAACAGCTGTGGTACATTTGCTTATCTTAACTCATGGCACACATGGTTTTCTTGGTTTTCCTTTTAGTAAATTTTAACTTCTTATTCTCATACGAGTATGGATGGTTGCTGCGCGTATATCTGTGAATCGCTATAGCAGCCGTAGAAACATTCCTACAAGAGTTCCTTCTCGCCTTGCTATGTGTCGTCTCCGTCGTCTTAGGCTTTAGTCTTTACGCCATTTTCAATAGTTTCAATACGAACTAAAACGAGCATTTCTTGTTATTTGCTTACATTTATAAACAACATACACGTTTCGATGTGAGGCATAATCTTATATGTACATTATGTATATGTAGTTAGGTTTTTGCACAAAATTTTATATGCGCATATATTCTATGGGTTTAACTAAAGTTTTTAGCGTAACTTTTTATAGCTATATATATATATATATATATATATATATATATATATATATATATGTATATGCCTTAAGGATGCGAACGCTTAATGCAAACGCGTTCTTTTGTTGGTTTCTCTTAGATTTTGCCGTTCACCAGCGATTTCTAGAAGGTTTTGAATTTTTGTGTATTCGCGATTCCTACACACAGCACCGTCACGAGACAGATGTATTTAACTATGTCATGTATTTGGTGTTAAGTTGTTCCAAAATCGGTAAACAGTGTAGTTTAATAGCATCTTTCCTTTTGTTTTTTCACTTTTCCTTTTTCTTTTTTGTTTTTTTTTTTGTCATACCACCACCAACTTTCCGTTTTCAGTTTCTATATTATATGAAAAACTCATTAACGTTTTTTCTTTGTAGCCAATATATTAAGTTTCCCATACAGTTCGTGTAAAAAGGAATTTCAAAAGAAGAAAATTAAGATAAAATTGCGGAGAAAAGTTTTTTTTATTGCGTTTCCTAGAAATTTAACGAATTCGTTTTTGCCCCGTATTAAGTCAGATAAAATCGTTACGAAAATGCTATATTGGATGATTTGAATCGATTTTCTAAGAAACGAAATTCTAAAGAAAAGAAGAAACCCATAACGCATTTATGATGCGTTACCTGCATCATGCAACTGGCGAAAAGATTTAGCGGACAAACGAATTAAAAAGATCGAGATAAGTTCAGGTAATGGTAACTTGCTTGTAAAAGGATATATAGCCGGAATATTTGAGGAAGTCAAAGTGGGTCACGAGGGGTCGAAAGGTGAGTTGAAAGTCAGTGGAAAGAGTTGAATTACAATATTCGTGCAGACAGGATCAAAAAGACAATTAAAGCATTGTCCCTCTAAATAACTTGTAAGTAGATCTTCTAAGAATTATATATAAAAACTAAGGGGTACCCTAAAGATCACAATTCAGCGACACTATCTGAATTTCAAAAGGAGTTGAATGAATGAAGTATGATCATAACAGACGGGGTACTATTCAACATTGTTAAGAGAAAGTAAATTCCAACCTTAGTGGGAACACAATACTTATTCGTTCCCCTGGAAGGAAAACAATAAAATTTCTAGATAAGAAAAGATGCGATTGCTTAATATAGTCATGTGATATTTATTTTGCTGGACCAAACCCAAAGATCCACTTTCATTAAAAACTGCAGCACGATGGGAAAATAACGTAAAAATGCGGTATTTGTGGAATCACTCATTCTTCCCAAAATAAGAGCAGGTGCTCTAAATCTAAATGGTATAATGGGAATTAATAACAGTTTTAATAAGAAACAATATATGAACGATAAGTCTGTCATTGCTATGCCTGGACATAATAAAATTTTCGTCCGTAATTACACTAAAGAAAATAACACTTGTCTACAGTAACAGAGGAGACGGGGAGGGGATCCCAATCATCTTTCATCGGTGCCTGCAGTATATTACTCTGCTTTAATTCATTCTATTTCTTTCTATAAATTGCGGACGGGATTAGGCGTTCGGAATGTTTACAAAATATCACATTGTTAAAACATTCCTAAATCTACAAACGCTCTAAATAACTTTGAACATAACTTGATAATTAGTTGCGCCACAGTGTCATGTGCGATATTTCGCGAGTGTCAAATTTCTTATCTCGTTGATGTGAAAGCGAAGAATATTTTTGCTTGTCTTGAAAGCATGAAACTTCCGCCGCCGTAGGTGTTTATAGAAAAATGCGAACAATTTGATTTCCATACGGAATTTTCAAAGAACTTTCGTTAGCAATTTTTACAAATTTTTCCTACTCTACTAAGGTCTAATTTTCTAGTACGAGTTGTCTAGATGAGGCTGATATGATAGAATAAATTAACTTTACGACGGATCTAATGAGCATATTCCTTCCTTCTGTAACTAGAATATGTCGCAGCGAGTACATCGACACAAGTGAACATAATGAGGCGGACAATTGTGAAGTTTATTTATGGCAGATTACCCGGGAGATTTATACAAAAGCTTAATTAAGATTTGATTAACAATTCCTTTCGATCAAATCTGCGCCGCATCAAGTTTGCATAATGATGGGGAGATATGAAAGGAGTCGTTCACACCGCCCAGGACGCTTGCTTTTGTTGTTTTTTGCTTTTTCTTTTCAACTTGAAAAAAGTTGCTGTAATTTATGTTTTGCGTATAATGAAGCCGACAGTGTTAAGGCAAACAATCGCATGGCAATATAGCCTATAATTTTTGTAGTTGTTGTTGTTGCTGTGTTTTTTTTTTTTTTTTTGTTTTATATGTGAATTTGCATGCTTTTCATATATTACCCCAAACCTGAAAAAAACCAGAACATGAAAAATAATGTGTTCTGTCTGACTGCGATTATCTGTACAACATTTGTCATAAGTTAAGCATATAAACTTAATTTCTTTCCCTCTGCACTCATTCTCTTGTTCAAACACTGCTTTTTGTCCTTTTTATTAATAAGTGCTCTCCTGTATTGTTTAATTTATGGATTGCTGTTGTTTTCCGTGTTCATGTAAGCGAATACGTGTTTTTTGCGAGAAATGAGTTGTAAAATACAAAATTATAAATGTTCGTACGTATTCCTTAATAATGGAATCGAGGATACGTAATAAAAGAAAATTTTTTATAAAATTAGTTTACATCGAATTATTTGAACCTCCACATACGTTCAGTTAGGCGTAACAGAAAGAGGGCGAAATGGATTCGTGTGTGCGGTCTGAGCACGAGTGAAGGAAATAGGGATACGAACATAAGGAGATAGATGGATAGAGAGAGAGAGAGAGAGAGAGAGTGAGAGAGAGAGAGAGAGAGAGAGAGAGAGAGGGAGAGAGAGAGGGAGAGAGAGAGAGAGTGAGAGAAAGAGTGAGGGTGTGAGAGAGTGAGAGATATTGAGAGGAGGTTAGAGAGGAAGAAGAAATGCAAGATCACCGGCATCTCTTATTCGGGCAACCAAGAAATCAATAGTTGTTCATACCTTGTTTCTTACAACTGATCTCTATATACTTTGTCTGCTTATTAATATGTGAACGCAAGAGCTTGAACTTCTTTCTTATTAACTTAAATTCTTAACTTTAATTGGTTGTTAATCGAGTTTTCTCTCAAGTCGACACGTCTTTTCTTTATATTTTTCATAGCATATGAAAAAGTGAATATCTGTAAATCTTTAGTCTTAATCCAGGCAAACACCAAAAAATTAGTGATTTTATTAAAGTCAAAGTTGAAGTTATAGTTATTCTTCTCCGCTTAATAACAATGCGTCATCATAATTCCCGTAAGGTCCCACTCTACTTAAGTGTTCATTATTTCAACTAAACTAAGGTTTTTGTGAAAAAAAGAGGAATGCCTTGCAATCTTGTCCTCCCGTTTCAACTTCTATTCTTTACAACAAAAAAGAATTGAAAAATGAAGCGGCATCCATCTCATGTAAGGCTTGAGACGACTTAAGGCAGTCCTGCTTGCTCAAAGCATTCTTGTAAAATAGGTTAACCCTTATACGGGTTCTGGCTGAACTTGAGACAATATATTGGAAGGTCGCGATATATTTTTTTTTTTTTTTGGTCAACTTCCGCGGATAATAAATCAACCGTTTCTTATCCACTGTTTGTAGAAATAGCGAACTGCTTGCAAGATGCTCTGCGGATGTCTTGGAAATTGGAAATAGAGTTAACGCTGTTTAAGTGGGCAACATTGCCGAATTTTTTCGGCGCAAGGTAATAGTCTCAAATATTCTTTAGGTTGTATTCAGGGCTAGGAATACATACAGAACCTTCATTATAACATTAATAAAATTCCTACAATCAGTGAACCTGTTGATGTTAAACATGGAGTAACAATTAATGCTTTTTGTTTAATAAAATTTATTTATTAGTATACTACGCCATAAAAAAAGAAAACTTTCAAACCAGTACCCGAAAAATTTTGATCAGAATGCAAGTTTGTTCTATCGTTTATTACCATTAAAAGGGTTAAATATGTTGAACCTTTATAAACCCTGAAAGTAGGTAGTTAGGTCAAGTTTAACAATATGGCAGGAAGGGGGTAAGAGAGCAAGCAAACAAAAAACCAAAAAAAAAAAATTAAATAATTCAAAAATTTCTAATACCGTTCTATATCAACAATCAGATATCGTGAACTTATTAGAGGCACCAAAAAATCGAGGATGAGCGTATTCTTCATCGCGCCATTGACACGCCATGAAAGCCCATAGAGGGGCGATTCATATCAACCCGTTTTTGTTTTTGTAACGAATAACAATTTCGTATAAGTTTAGCTCATGGAACCAACTTTTTTTATTAGAAAATCTATAAACAGCATTTGGAAGGAGATGGTGATTATTTTTCATATATAATTCATCTAATTTGATGTTTATTGTAAGCGCGCTAAGGCAAAAGAGATAACTTAGCTTTACTCACCGATCGTAATTGTTTTAAAATTTCTTGTTACAATTTGAAAACGAGAATTTAACATACTCGTCTTGCATGTTGAATAAAAAAAAAAAAAAAAAATTAAAGTAAACAAGGATATGCACTCGTAACCAAACGGAAACTGAAAAATAAACCAACGACCTGTGTGAAAATTATGGTTTCATAAAATATAAATATAGTGAAAAATATATGAACAAGTGATACACGAGTATAAACGAAAGTAAAGATTTTCGTATACAGAAAGAACACATTATTTATAAATTAATCCGATGATAAATTATCGCACAAAGGAAACGTGATTATAGCAATTGCATTACGTAAGTATATATATATATATATATATTATGTATATATATATATAATCATATATATGATATGATTGCGTAAGAAGTGATAGTCTTTTTATTTACTTACATTGTATTAAAATAATGAACAATAATATATAAAATCTGCAATCAAATGTCGGTCTCATGACTTCATATTCCTTCCTAATTATAGGAGTTTAACAACACAGCTTTTTGTTCTTGTTTAACCAAAGATTAATTTTTCCCCGTTTATTAGGCTGGATTTTAAGATATAGCGATAGCGACGTCCAACGCACTTTATTGAAAGATTTCTCTATTTGGCACTGTTTTAATTAAGTGAAAAATTTAAAAACCAGTCACCAGTGATGTTGAAAAGAGTGAGATAGAAGATAGCGAGCTGTAATAAAAAAAAAAATGAGAAAAAAAATGTAAATGCATTGAATAATAACTAAGTATATGATATATATAACAAAAGAATATCTACATCTTGACCAGCCCGTTTTAATGCAGTCTGGCGAAGAAAAAGTTCTTGAAATAATCCTTAAATCATTTTTGAATCTTTAAGGCTAGTTGGTGTAGTTGCACCATGAAGCGAGGTAAACATTTGTTATATCAAAGATATCCATTACATTTGTCATATTAATTACTGTAAATTGTGAAGAAAGAAAGGCTTTAGAGCACTTCTGGTGCGATTTTTTTTTCTGTCTTCCAATTTCAGAATAGTTTTCTTAGAGCGTTTTTTTGAAACTGATCTTATTTTGAAAGAATGGTTGATGCATTGACGGACGTCAACGCTGTAGCATTCGCTGGTGCAAAAAGCTGTAAATGCTATAGCATTTCAATTTTGGAACCAATTATTCGTTACACCCTACAGCACTTGTGGTACATGCATATATTAAGCTTGTATAATGTATGCAACACCCAGAAGTACTTGAGATAGATCTTCTTTTTGTAAGCTAAGCTTCTCTGTGTGTTTGTGCCCACTTTGTTTTGTCGTGTTCAACCTACCGGTCACCATTTTTCGGATACTTTGGTCCAAGGACGAATGCTATTGAAAATACTTTGGATCGGATCACTTTTTCGTCATTTCCAATATCAGGCCTTATGTTGAATAGTCATTATAAGAATGATTGTGAGATGGTGTAACGTATTTAAGGTTGGACCGCGTCCTGCTATAGTGTTTTAAGTTGTTTTACATTTAATGAGTGGAAAAATTAAGTTTTTGTCATTGTGGATATGTTATAGGATACGTTGTATGTATGTACACAATTATGTTGAGGATATGCTTACAAAAAATTTTTAATCAGATACGGATATCACAACTCATTTTAAAATTGATTAACTGTCACTGAAATTTGTACTGTCGGCCAATGTGTTAAGGATTGACTGGAAGCCACAAAAGTGAACAATATCGAACAAAATATGTCGAGGCAATCTACGAGTTGCGGTTATTAGCAATTTGTCGGAGGGTGCTTCAAAAACTTCATAATCACTTTTGATTAGCTTATACACAGCCACATTTCCAGAGCAGTTTCCTAGCATTTTCAGCATAGAATGCGTATTCAATTTTAAGCGAACTTAACGCTTATTTCTAACGCTAATAACAACACAGCCGTTATAATAGAGACTGCAAAGTAATTTGACCCTAACCCCTGCACATGTTTTTATAACAAATTGTACCACAGACTCACTAAAGGAAAGAAATCCCATATCTTTAACCTCAAGTTATGTGAAGTTTATATATTTACTTATTTATTTACAGCATAAAACATTGCATACATTTTTTGATTTTGAATTAACTACAAATAAATGAACCGCAGAAAATAAAAGAAATGAAAAAATTACATTCACTGTGGAAGCATCTTTTATATCTTCAACCTTTATCCTGAAAAAAAAACTGGAAACCACTGAAAAAACTAAATTTCCACACCGTCTAGTATTGAGAATGGACGTGGCTGACTATTTCCATTTGTGGCAAATATACGTAAAAATGGTTATCGTGTGTCTGTTATAGTTTACAAGTAACGGCCGAAAACGCAGACAGCAGAGCTGTTCTTAGCTTATATTGTGCTTACATTTAGTCCGTTTTTAATGCCGGCCTGCGTACAAGATCGCGCTAGCAAGTGCAAGCAGAATGCCCACGGGGAACCCTACAGAAGAAAGAAAATTCTAAAAATGCCATATGAAATATTAAAGAAAGGTTAGTTCAAAGAGCAAAACTCAAATGAGCCTGAAAAGGTGACCAGTCGCGGATTATTGTTAAGAGAGATTGCCAAACTGAATATTTTTTTTGTTTGGATAGCAGGAGGGAATTTTTCTTTGAGCTTTTGAGACGCAATATGGCGAAGCTTATGGATTGCTTATGGTTGCTTATGGATTTATATTATATAAGGATTACAACGGAAAGCCGAAGAAGGCGCTGGTTGCTACATAGCCGAATAGATAAAAGATCGCGACTACAAAGTTGTCGTTTGCGGCATGTCCAGTAGTTCTTTTGACACATTTTCCTTTCATAGGTATAAGCGCAGCGATTGATAATCTTAAGAAAACAAGTGTACACTTTTAAAGATGTATAAAAACAGATTTTTTCAAAATTTTTTTAAAATATACCTTATCTATCTCGATCCAAAAAGATAATTATCAATTGCCATGATAAGGAAAGGCAAATCAATACCTATAGTATAAGAATACATGTGTGATATGTATGTAAATAAAGAAGTATTTAATAAACCGGTAAGATTCATTTTATTACCTTAGGCAATAAAAATAAACTAAATTTCTCTATGGTGGGGCTAATACGCGTGTGTTGTACTCTTCCAACCTGCTTTTTTCATAAAACTTCATCTAGAAAAAATATTGCCCAAGAATTCACGTGATTACCCTGTCGGTCTAAATATTTAGAAAACAAGTGTTGAATTTAATATTTGACATATAGAATTTCCAGGTAATTATGTTAAGTTAACCAAGAAAGTTTCCGGGTTTTGAGATTGCGTTAATGGAGTTTGTATTTTATATTCTCGTTCCATGTTATTCTTTGATTAATAAAGTTTTGAAGTTTTTCACTCACTTTCGAAATGTATTATTGCCATTCCAAATAAAAGGAAGGCAATAATCCTTTTATTCAGCGTGAACGCGTAGCTAGAATGAAATGTTGTTTAGTTGATTTTGTAGTTTAATGGAAACGTAGATTGCATTATTAGAACAAAGTAAAATTGCCGCGTCCTCCGTATATGTTTTACTTAAAATATTGCCACTATTTGGGAAATCTGAAAATAATTGTATAGACTGATGGACTTAGTATACTACTCTGTGGCACTCTGACTTCAATTTCACATATATTGGATCTGCCATTTTCAACATCAACGTAGAACGTAGGACGTGTCTTTTTTGCAAACAGGATTTAAGGAGAAATTTTTTAAGTTACAGAAGAAGCCCATCATGTCATCATCGAATGCCTTTTTCCACTTTTACGAATACTCTGCCGCAGTAAGTTTTATTTTCATTGGTTTCTCTTATATATAAAACGACACAATGACATTGCTTCATGGTACCACGTGTACTTTCTAATTTAAAAATATGTTTATAAAGTTTATTTTCTTGTACCTTGAGTTATGTTGCGAGCATCTTACTGTATTTGCTGTATTGTCAGGGTATGTCCCAAACAACTCTTAACACAACGCAATCTCCATCTATGGGGCTTTAAACAGATTTAGATTTGGTGTATTCGTAGCCTTGTAAAAAGACTTAACGTAGCGGGGTCGTGTGCATCAAAACATATACATAATTTCATTTTATTTTCCTATTCTTCTAAGAAGGATAATGTGTCTTGTGAAGTTGTAGAGGATAATTAATGTTTCCCGCCATTAATCAAAGAAGTTAAATTAAATCGATTATTTTAGTTTATTTCAAGGTGGATAGTCTCATGCGGAATTATAAGCAAATCAAAAAAACAAAGCAAGAAAAAGAAGGAAACTAACTCGAGGTTTAGTTCAATAGCGTTTCAACGTGAGATCCAATGTATAAAGACTAACAGCAAATAGTTGGTAAGAATCGAGAAAGTTCACATGTTTTATTTTGCATTAAGTAACTATGAAAGAACTTACTTAAAGCGCACTATTCCTTTGACGTTCCATTTGAAGGATAACAACAGTTAAGCAATTCACCCGTTAACCTTAAATGGCCCTGATTCCTTTTCTTGCCTATTTTGGTCATAGGTCAGCGACTGGCTTTATTAAATGGTGACCCAAGCACCTTGACGATGCATATGTAACAAAAAGAATGAGGTCGGTATGCCCAAGCTTGAATACACCTCAGTCGCACAGTTTCCTTCGTATAGGTGTTGCGTGGGTTCGACAGACATACTCCAAAAAGCAATTCTTGCTTTTCACCCTTAGAAATTTCGAATGGAATCTACTAGTTTTCTTGCCACCTTATGAAAATAGATTTCTTCTTTTAGTCTTAATTTCACTGGAGCGATGTAAGTTTATCCTAAGTGTTTCAATTCTTAGTTAAATTAATAACTGGTACTATCCGCTCTCTTATTAGGAGAGGTTAACTTCAATATTTCTAGCTGTCGCTCTAAAAATTTTATTTTCAGTGTATAGCTAATTATCGGTTATTAGTCGTTCAGATTGTTCTGCAAAAACCTAAATGGTATCTGCAATTTGATCTCAATAGCGAATGCCTGAAACACTGTTCAACCAGCCCTCTTCAATATGGGCGTCTTGCTTGCGACGGATCTAAGTTAACCTCTAACCTTCAAAGCGTCGTACGATTGGTTATTACCCTGGTTGCCAAGCTTTGCACTCCAAGCTACAATCTACCCTGTGTCTGCAAGTGTGCCGCTAAACTAGAAGCGTACATACTTATTTACTTTTCTTTATTGTTTAATTATAGATGACTTTGATTCGCTTTCGTTACCTTACTTTTACTTTATAAAACTTAAGTTTAATGTTTAGGTTAAGATTTATTTTTAAGGGTCTAATCTATCCGATTCCCTTAGTATAACTGAATTGTATGCGTTAATGTAGACAAAAGAAAAAATGAAAATATGCTTTTCTTCGTTACCTTTCAAAATATGTAATAATTTATCAACAGATAATCCTCTTGCACTGATGTTGTCTTATTATCTCAGCATATTATAATTTTATTAAATCTTTTAACTGTTGAAATGGATGTAATCAGTTAATCTTTAGTAAATTTTGTAATTATAAATAAATCTTCCTTTTAACTTTTATAAATACCTGCTTGACATGGAAAATTAAAAAGTAACTCTACCCCGATGTTGGCATTTCTATCAAGAACTTAAATACAATAACATTTGGCAAAGTTCCATTTAGGTTACCTTGAGCGTTAATAATGTTTTTCTTCTTTTTTTTTCATTTTTTTCATTTTTTTTTTTTTGTGTTTGCCCAAGCTTATCATCTCGTCTTATATACGTGCTCATGTTTCTACTTATTATTCATGTATATAGACGTGTGTGTTAGCTAAGCCTTCAATTTTATTACCATTTAAAGGAAATTAAGTTAATCTTAACCTAAATCGCAACGAAAACTATAGGGCAAAGAATTTTCAAGACTTCGCCAAATTAGTACGTTTTGCGATGAAACGTAATTGCAAGAGAAACTTAAGGAGCTTAATACTGCTCGTAATTGTCAATGAAAATATTTCAATGACGGGTGAACGAGTTAAAGCTATTTGCGACGCACACATGTATACATTTAAATATGACAAATTGTAAAAAGCATTGCGTCGTCATACGCAGAGTGGCAAAGTAATATGTAAAACGACGCTCACTTAGGAAAAATATTTTCGGTTTTCGCTTTTCGGTCAACAAACAAAGTAAAACTTTGCAATGTTTAGCAACAAATATTTTCAAATCGCGTTTTACGCTACATTTACACACCTTACATCACATGATACATGGTATGTTAAGTTTATAACGACGTATAACATTACACCTACAAGCATTTAAGATAATTCCCAGTTTTATTTTACTGATCAATTCGGAATCATTTTCTGAATCAATTTAAATTTGCCTATCAATCCAATGTCTGTCCATATATTCTTGGATTCATTATATAGGTCGTAACTTTTCTACGTTGACATGTTTTCGTCTAAGGAAGAGTTCTATTGAAAATCGATTGAATTCAATCATTTTTATGACCGTTTTCCATATAAAGCAAGAAATTTTTTAATTTTTTTAAAATTTTTAAAAAAATTCTTTCGAGTGTTTTCATTTTTCTGTTTTCCATTATCTTCGTTTTTTCTTCTTCCAAATCAACAAACCGTCGTTTAGTCTACCAACACAACAAAAACAAGTGCACAACTGTAAGAACAAAAAATGCTACTCAAAATCATGTAAATCATAACAATGATTTAATGGCACTCTTTGGGTTCAATCACATTAGATAGAAAGAGAACGGATAAAGAAGAAGGAAAGTGAAAATAATCTACGGTTTGTCAGACCTTCAAATTCACAAAACAAAATAACTATAAGATAAGTAGTTGGGCAAGTAAATTGATGGACGAGCAAATGATCGAATGGATGGACACACGGACTTACTAGTAAACAAGTTGGCAGTGCACAAAGCCAGAGACACATGGACAGACGTTTGAACAAGAAGCGACAGATGGAGGTTCTGATGATTCTGACGCTTGATTATAAAACTAGAAAAGAAACCAAAATTCTGGTTTTACCTATAATAAGCTAGGATACCAGCAGGAGCAAACGAGAACATCGAACTCCATGCTATTCTAATTTACTTAAAAATGGTAGGCTGCAAATGTTCTTATTAAGCCGAATAAAGCCGTTTACTCATTTTTTTGTTTCCCATAGTTAAAAAAAAAAAAAAGTTTTAAGTTTTATGCTGGCCTTTTTTCCCTCAAGTACACGTATTCCTTTATAGTCCTTCATATGTATGCATATATTCCTAAGCCGAAAAATGTCTCCTAGCTTGAGCGTTTGGTAATAGCCAAAAGTTCACTTCAAGGACGTAGTTAATTGGATAGAAAAATTAATGATCATCTTAGCGGCCATTTGTACAGTGTGACCGACTGTGTCTGCCATTCAAAATTGGTGGTGCGTATGACTACACGTTTTGGGGAACGCGACTACGTATCGATTTAGTTTGTGCTATTACGGTGCTCGAGTTGTTCTCGTTTCTCATTTTCGGCGAAAATGACCCATGCATGCAGTTAGGTAAACTTCGGCAAACTTGATATAAGGTTTACGTGCCACAGGTTGGTGAAACTTAAACTAATTTAATAAAATCTCGCTCTATCTGCTCCATATCATCCACAGATGAGGGGTGTTTTTAAGTCTACAAAAACCTGTACATAATTTTTTGCTCTTTCCTTCGCCTTCGCCTTCTTGTAACAATGACACGGCAACAAATGTGCATTAGATTTTCCAACTTTGGCTGTATTTGACAAGTTTTAGGAGTTTTTTTGTTTTGCTTTTGTTATGTTTCTTGCATATTTATGTGTTCTCCGCAAAATATTCACTTATTTTATGTCTCGTCACTGTTCTTCACGGAACATTTGGGTCAAAAGGCTTACAATTTTTATGAACAAAACAACAAGTGTGTGCTGAAGAAATGTGTGTGCTTTTCTAAAATGTAAAATAAAACAAAAATAGACGAAAGGAAGAGCAAAAGCAATAGAGAAGTAAAAAGCTTAAAAATGCATATATTTTGAAGGACTGATATTGAAATCGGTCTTTTTTTTTTCTTTTTTGAATTTTTTCTTCCATTTTTTATTTATATTTTTATTTTTATTTTCATTTTTTTTTTTTATTTATTTAGCTATTATTTCCTAATAAGAGCATTTTTGCTTTCCTTTTTTTTTACAGGTGAGCCATTATTGTGCAGACAAAACAACTGAAGTATGTATTACGCTTTTTTTGTTTTGTTGTTGCAAGTATATAGACTTCAAGTCTCTAGCGTAGGATGAAAGCCCATTGTGAGCCTTTGCATTTGCAATACCAACAAATAAATAAACATTATCGATCAACGAGAGTTTCACCGGTGGTGTCTCGTATGTACATACTTTGTTGACACAGACGGACGCATGAACAGACGGATAGGCAGAGTTAAATCGATTTTGAATCTTGTATGCATGTACATATATATATTTAGATTTTTTTTGTTTCCAAAATTTGACAATTTTTTATGATTGTTTATACCCTTCACTAAATGCGAGCAGTTCATAGTACCGGATGTTAAAAAATATCACTAGGGGTATAAATCGTCTTTGACGACCATTGTATAGTCTGCGTATACATACGTACATATATGTGTAAAGCAGATATGCACACAACAGGACGTGCGTGGATAAGCAAGAAAGAGCAAATATTAGTCTGCCCGTTGTGGGCGAAATCTAGATAACAACAGTCTATCGAAAATGTATATAACATTTTCTCAATCTTTGTGATTAGTAAATACTTTTTTCAAATCTGAGATCGTTATATGTTACCAAAGAAAAAAACTTTGAAACCGCTTGCTTTTCCCTTTTTCAATTTCATTTGGAAGATTCTTATGATTTTCTTATTCGCAAGATTCCGTAGTCAGAGGTAACTGCCAATTTCTCAAGGATGAAGGACACAAACCAGGTGGAGAAGGCGAAATCTGCAACCCATATGCAACCTCCATCCAGAGATGCTCCATGAGAGTCTGGCAGATCAGCTATTAATTTAAAACCACATGATGGCTTCGCGTACCTGCATTGCATGAAACCTAAGCAGTGTATTTTTGCGAAAAGAAAATAATTCGGTTTGCTGCGAACAACTTAATTTTCAACACACAGAATAACTGCCTTAAGCCTATGTATTGAAAACGACTTTCATTAAATACCTTGTTGAACTTTCAATATATTAAATTTCGATTTGCTCTTTTTTGCGTTGTATGCTGAATAAATTAAACAAATTTTTATTATTATTATTATCCCTATTATTATTATTATTGACTTTCAGGAAATTTTCAATTTTCAAAAGCAAACCGAAATTGATGGGTTGAGTTTGTGATACGGCTTGCAACACACGGGGCAGATGAAAGGTAAACCGGAACGTGCATTAAATGCACTCTGCCCCCTCTGGTAGTTGATAATGTTGACAAGCTGGCCGGTTACAACTTTCGATTTCTTATCAATCACAACACAACCATTCGCTCGAAGCATTCGTGGGTACCTTTCTTCAACAAGTGCACGATTAGGTGAAAGAAATCCCCTAAATAGTAGAATAATCTCACATAAGCCCCTTTGAGTATAGATCTTGTGCAGACTTTAAACTTGTTTTAGTTGCCGAATAGTTTCAATGTAGTTCAAGTATTCGGCCATCACCTTTTGTTTTCTATAATTTTAATTTAGTTTAATTTTTTTTTTTCATTTTTTGCCAAGTAATTTGAATGTTTTTATCTCCGAATAAGCGGAAAAAAACTTTGATTATATTTTCTGGTTGAGAAGACAATTATTAGATGTTGAGGCTTAAGTGAAAAATTAATATGTAACAATTATTTAGCTAAGCATATTATTTTTTATGAATTAATTTTTAATTTATGCTCTTATTTTTTTTAGGGGTGAAAGTTATATTAAAATATTACTAGCAAGGACACAAACCAAAAACTTTTTGCAGAGCCGTTAAGAGAATTCTGTCGAAGTCTCGGAGAATTTAAATCAAAATAGAGTTAAAATAGAACCTTTCGTGAATTTTTTTAAAAAATATTATAAACAAAACATGTCTTTATGTCATTTAGTTGAAATTTGGTGTATGAGGTTGAAGCAAAAGTCTGCTTGGCTACTCAGAGCAACCCATGCCCTGGGAGAAAATGACAATTGTATGGCGTGAATCCTCCATCCAATACTAATAATCGCCCACTTTTATGTCTGTCCTTGTAAATAACATTCAAAATTTTGTATATTAGGAAATGTTTAGTTCGGCAACGAGATTATAATTTGTAATTTTCTAATCTTCTTGAGCTTTTTCGAAAAATTAATATAAATGAAAATATATCGTATTATATATTATGTGTTTCATATTGGTGAAGGGAGACTTCTTCCACACTTTCATTCTACTATACTCTACTTGCTTTCCGCTTCCTCAAGTTTTCCTTTAGTCTATGTCTGTTAGCCTTAATGTTACTTTCGAACGAGCTTACATTGCTTTCATCAGGGAAAATTAAACATATAGAGCACCCAAGAAACGTTTCTAAATAAACAAAAATAAATAAAAACCCTATAGTAAGCCGCAGCCAACCATTAAATGCGTTACACCACTCTACAGTAATTCATGTAAACACTCTTCAAAATAAGGCGTGATATATTAAGTGGTCTGATCCGAATCATTTTGAATGACGTTCACCCTTGGGCTAAAACACGTCAGTCTAGCAAATTTCATTCGAATATCTCAAAAATTGCGACATTTATGGGTTGAACAGGCGGCCTGAAAAGCTTAGATCGGTTCAGAAAGTGATTTTGAATCGATCGGTATAAAAAAAGATGAGTCTCTCTCACGTCTTTCTTTTCTAAATATATAAATTTACAAGCTATGGATTTAAAAGGCTGCCGGATAACGTAGACCGTACACACTCGCCAATATTGAAAAATCTGCCGCATTTGAGATTTGAAGCCGCGACCATTGTGATCCTTTAACACTCGTCTACTCAAGTCCTTCCGGGTGTTTCTATTATCAGTAGCAATGGTAATGCTCTATAATTTATCTCCACCTATCTCTCCTTCCCTCTCCCTTTCTCTCTCTGATGTTGCTTCCATTTGACTTTGACTTTTTTCAAATGTCTCCTAACACTTTCTTCCTCTATTCTTTCTATTCTTATAAGAAAAAAAGTCGGCGTAGAAGAGGTAAAAACGTTAAATATTAAATTTCGAGTTATTCTTAAACAGTTAAATGATATTTTGCCCATAAATTCTCTTCAATGATATGATTGTAACTGTTAAGCTTTACTTATAGCTTTAAAAATTTACTTACTGTGAAAGGCTTTAGGAAATCTAAATTAGACACGCAACCTTTTTAATAAAAGAAATCAAAAGTTACAAAGTTTAGTTTAGTTTAGTGGTTGTTTCATTGCTACTATTGCGTGTTAAGCTGCCATCAATGTGTTTTAACAATTGAATGGTTAAGACGATTACACACTTGTTAGTTCAACATTTAAAGGCAACAAAATTGTTTTTTACAAAATCAAAGTTTACATGAGTAATTTAAAAAAAAAAAAAAAAAAAAAACCTAAATCCGTTTAGCAGGTAGTTAGTTAACAATTTAAATATTTAGTTTTTAGTTTATTAGTTAATTGGTATTAAAACTTAGCCTTATTGATGTGTACTTAAATTAAGGTTTGTTTGCAGATTTCATATATTTTGTAAAAAGTATGCTTTTTCATTAGGTTGATTGGTTGACAGACAGGAAAGCATATATGGGAACAATCAATTGCTTCTATTAATCAAATATATACCGGTCTTGCCTGAAAAGTTCCCATTCCAAGTAACATTGTTTTTTTCTTTTTCTTTTTTGGAAAATTTAAATTCATTCATCAACACAGTCCTTTCTTCAACAATGATCAAATCAATTGAATGATTTTTTAACATTTTTTATAACACGAATTGTCACCAGTA
The DNA here is from genome assembly GCA_001077435.1 of Glossina morsitans morsitans. NCBI lineage: Eukaryota > Metazoa > Arthropoda > Insecta > Diptera > Glossinidae > Glossina > Glossina morsitans. The sequence continues at coordinate 91,135 of CCAG010016879.1, read as the reverse complement.
AGTTAAACTACGAATCAATTTTCAAGATGAACTCATCATTTGATCAAAATCTTTTTCTCTCGCATGTCTTTTTGTATTTTATCACAAAACACTAGTCACTGTAGGTTAGTATGTGATGAATGGTGCAGGACTTCGAACTTAGACAGATCTCGATGAACCCATTTTTCTTATCCACTTCAAAGACCAAAGAAGGCGTTTTCAATTCTTCTGACAGTCGAGGTGTTTTTCGCCGAAGGAAGCATTGCCGTTTCTTAACAAAATCGAAACATAAATAAAAAAATCGATTCCCAGTTAAATAAACTATCTTTTCGAACACGTAAGTGTACACAATAAAGGCATCTATAGTAAGTAAGTAAGTGTAGAGTTCGCATGTCAAAAAATTAGTAAACTTGGTTATTAAACGGGCGAGAAAAGATTTGTTATATGAGGTCATGCAATGTGACAATTCGAGAAATGGAATTCCTCTTGCACTGCTATTTCATTTAAAGAAAAAAACACGAATGTCGAGTTAAGCATATAAGATTTCAGCGTCGTCTGAAATCATAGAAGACCGTCGTGCATACTTGTGGGAACTTTGCTTAAACGTTAAGACGACTTTTGCCTTTAAATCGCATGGGCTTTTCCTATTTTTCTATTCCACGCGTGGTAAACAAATTTCATGGTAGTGTTCGTTAGCTTGACTTGATTTTCTTTGAATTTAGTGTTTTTTCTACATGTTTTCTCTCCATTAAATTTCAATTCAACGAATATTGTTTTTCTGTCACTCCTGTAAAGTAATTTTCAATGAAAAACGTTTTATTGAACCTACGATTTTCACTATAAAAGCACAGATCATTTGTATTTAGCATAAATAAATGATTCTTCGTTTTTTTTTTTTTTATCTGTGAGATAATGATATAAATAAATTATTGTGCTCTTACTTTCATGTTAAATAAAGTAGTGCTGGATTTTTTATCGGAGGCATAATCAGGTCACTTTATTTTGTCACAAAATAAAGTGACTAAAAGAGGGGAAATTTTGCAGACATTGCTCGCCCCTATGCAGCGAAGGGAACTTTGAAAGTGGGAAAAATCTTGAAATAATTGAGTTTATGTCTGTCTCACGTAGGCACTAAATAACAATTGAAATTGTTTGAAAACGTATTGGTTTAGTCGAGATCACTAGTAACTGGGAAGTCAGAGAGCGTTTCACAATGAAATTCCTCAGACCATTTCTAGTCTTACTTTCGGTTATTTTTCTTTTCTCTTGAATATGTAAAAACGTTTCCTTTCTAATTATTGTGTGTGGTAGCTTCGTTTTCTTCGGTGACCTACTCTTCGTTTGCAAATCCGATAATGATCTGAAGCGAGTTTTTCGATTCTTTCTTCCGCATCTTCAATCGAACCTGAATTATTCGAACGAAGCGGAATTATCTGTTCTAGAAGGGACAAAAATGTAGCTGCACCATACAAGAGTTTCCTAGAACCAACGCAGTATGAGAAGATGTGTTAGTTAGTTAACGCAAACAATGAGTAACAATCAAATTATGTCTTCTCGTCACATGGAAGTCAAATCGGTAAAAACTCCATTTTTTGATCACAGTAGCATATGGTACACACTATTCGGCTGAGGATGGACAATTTCTCTATAGAATGATTTCTCTAAGACAACCTCTCCAGGATAACTTCTCCAGGACTTCTCCAGGACTTCTCCAACAACTTCTCTTCTTCTTCTATTCGACGAAGGATGGACAAATTCTCTCTAAGACGACTTCTCTAAGACAACCTGTTCAGAAACTACTCCAGGACACCTTCTGCAGGACAACTTCATATACTAATGGAAGGATTTCAAAGGTTTTTATTCCATTTCAATTAATTAAGATGGAGCTCAATTTTGAATTGATAATCCACGATACTTAAATAAGTTATCGGTTGTAATCTGAAAAGGCAGTAACGCGAGTTGTCGGGCGAAAACCGCAACAGCATAGTTTGTCAATTGTCAGATTAATAATTCGTTGTTCACCCATTATCTAGGGCTTACAGCTCGTTTGCAAAAGAACGAATTATGTTAGTTACAAAATCCAAACTTCGGACAACTCTAAATACCGAGATTAAAAATAACAGCATGAACAACATTTTGTAACATCGTTACGACCACGAATTCTGAGCTTTCTTTTAAAACAGTTTTCCTACACGATGCCCATTTAAGTGCTTGAAGCGGTGCAAACTGCCTACATTTGGGTATTGCGTCTGTACAACATTTCCCATATCAGTCTGGAGAAAAAAAGTGATAAAAAAAGACAAAAATGTACATTAGAAGCATAGAAGAAAATTAGACGAGTAGAGAAAAAATATTATCAAAACCTTCCGTCTGCTTTTTCATCTTGTACTGACGACGTCCTTCACCTCTTTGCAACATGTATCACACATAAAAAGAAGTGTGTGTGTGCCTATGTGTAGCTAGCTATGTATGTGTGCGTGTCCATTTATAGTTAATCTCTAGAGTGTAATTTATGATGATCATTTGCTATCTTAAGAGCCTGCCAAGGCGCGAGATGAAACAAGTGGACTGCAGTGCAAACCAAAAACGAGTGATAAATAAAAGAACAGATAAAAACTTCAAAACATTGAATATCTAGTAAAGCGGTTAAAAACATACGCACAGAGCAAGGACTTGTTTTATTGCTATTAACCTAAGAGAAAGAAGGCATTGAAAAATGCATTAAATTTAAAAAACAGTATAAATTATTAACAACAAATTGAAAGCTGGCAAGTGAATAAAAAGCAAATTGGAGAAAATTGAAAAAGCCCTTAACTAAAAAATGATTAAATATCCACAACACATGCCTGAAGCGGGGAAGGTAGAAAATTACATTTACTTAGTCGGTGCTGCTCCTCTTGACTGACTAAGATACAAACACGGCAGTAATTTTTCCTATATACAAGAAATTTCATGTCCGTGCGCGTGTGTGTGCCAGTTAAAAAAAAATGAAAAACTTTGCGGTATATTTGTTACATTTCCTTTAATAGCTAAAATAATTCATTGCTAAGATACGGGTCAAGCTGGCATTGAAACAAACACTAGTGTCTCTAAAGGTATATGAAAGGGAAACCCTTAGGAGATTCCTTTCTTTTTCATATAAGTCTGCATGAAAAGTTTTGAAAGCTTCGCACCTTTAAAGGCGCCATGAATGTCTTTCTTCAAGGTAGAGACATTATTGGCACTCTTCAGCTGTACATAACACGAACTCTGAGCGGTACGATCTGTCAAGTTAAAAATCTGCCTTAATTTCTGCAAATAGTACGATTTTTTGCTTTCATGAATAATCTAATAAGTCGTTAATAATGCCATGAAGGTGTCCCCATTATTGTTTGCCCATGACCCCCGTGAAAAGCATCTGCTTAGTAAATCACCAAAAACAGAAGAAACGATAATTCATTGCGCAGAAGAACACAGTAATCTCTGTGTGCCCACAGAAAGTGCTGGAAATCGCCCTTGACATCGTACCATAGACCACTTATGCTGCGGATCCATACGGTTCGGCGATGCTAAGCGCGCATATCAAGACCGAAAGTTTTTCCAAAACATTCTTTCCCTATTTGAACTTTGTTTAAAGAGCAGATAGGAACAGTGAATCAAACAGCTACTGGAAGCGTTTCACTATACATACAGGTGCTGGCGACAGATAACTATCTTTTCTAAGAGGAGCAGTTTCCTTATAAGACCGCTGCAACAGCAAAAATGAATATAGGAACCTGACTAAACGTTAAAGATCCACCTACAGGCATGATAGATGCCTGTAAGTGAAACAACCCTGTTTTGCGCGTCTGATGGCTGTTGTCCTATAGAGATTTTTTCGAAAACTGTCATATATAGTTCAATGCTTCTTTAACGTTTCGGCGATTTTTTTCTAGAACAATTTGTCATACAAATCTCTCATATGGAGCTCATTGTGTCTTTTTGTTTTTTACTAACCGTAAACCAAGCTTATCTGTATGCAGCATTTGTTCACCCAAGCGCATATCACACAATTAGTTCGTCCAACTTTTTTGGCATCAAAAAAGCGCATTTATATACTGATATACACTTTGATCACTATGCGCGACGCCATCCATCCATAGCTAAAATATTTATATGAAGACATTCGACGATATTACAAAAGTGTATAAATATTCAATAAAATATTGTGTCTGATAATGTCCTGCCAACGTCAAAAGAAGAAATCTTGCTTTCCCTCTGTCATGCAAAATATGCATTTTTTTCTGCACTTTTGAAAAGTTTTATTTTACCCATGATGATGACTTTATTTTCGTTTGACTTTTAATTTATTTAATACTTATGTCTGTAAAGTTTTTATCTTTTTTGTTTTGTTTTTTTTTTTTTAACACATTTACGAAACCTTAAGAAATCGGTGGCCTTAATAAATATTATGGGAACAAGAAGAAAAGAGGAAACAAATAAAAACGAAAGGAAGAAAGGTGCCTTAAAGTCAAAAGCGTTTTTCTTAAAATGTCTGCAATTTTGCTTAACATAAATTTTGCTAAGGAAATATGCCAGACTTCCGTTTTTTATGTTTTGTGCGGTGAAAGTTGTACCAAGATGCGTGCACTAGAGAAAAAGAGAGCATAAAAGGGCACATATTTAAAAGGAAATAAAAGGAAGACAAATTCGCATAAAGAAAAAAAAAAAAACTAAACTTTTTAAGGAAAATTTAATTTTAAAAAAGGATACATAGGTGCGGAAGAAATGGGGATAAGGGATGAAATAATTAGAATCTCTAAGCAAATAAAAACAAACAAAAAAAAGGAAAAAGGTGTATACGCATTTGGTCGAATCTGGGATAAAAGGAATGAAAAGGCGAAAATAAAGAAAATTTCGATATCGAAGTCTCATCTGCAGGCGATAAACAAAACACCAAAAATCGGTTTGGTCAAAAAAATTATTATCTAAAACACACGTGGCTTCTTCCAAGTCATTAGTGTCGAGTCTAGTTTTCGTATTGCCCGTCTCCAGTCTTCTTCTGGCTGCTTCTTCTAAAAAGAAACAATTTCGCATTTAGCAAACGTACTAAAATCGCATTATTATTTTTTTTTCTTTTTATACCCTACACACCTTGTGGTACAGGGCATATTAAGTTAATGCGGACCTATGTAGCACGCGGAAGACCTTAAGATAGATCCATCTTTTATTATGCCGATCAATTCAGAATTATAATCTGAACTGGTCTAAGCCTGTCTGTCCGTCTGATGTCTGTCCATGCAAAATTGTGTTCAAGCTACAGGTCGTAATATTTGAGATATTTTCGTGAACTTTCGTGAATTGGTGTGTTTTAACCAAAGGACGAATACTATTGAAAATGGTCTATTTTTTCGGCCGCTCCCCATATAACATGAAAAGTCGTTATTTGGAAAAAAAATGTAATTTTCAAAATTCTTCGGCAAAAGTAGCTAAGTAGTAGTATTTCGACACTTTCTGGATCCTACTGTGACAAGGATTTTCACGATAATTAATCCTTTCTGGACCAGAAAAGTCTAAAGACCCGTAATAGCAATTTCATGCAAAAATAAGAATTGTGTTAGACAAGGTGGTATAGGGTATTTAATGCTCAGCCTTACCCGCGTATAACGTTTTTAGTTGTTTTTTTTTTTCAGTACGTTTTCATATGAAGAGCTCTTACGTATATGTTCACATACATAGTACTTGTACCCGAAGATAATATTCATTTAGCTAAAGACCGAGGGGTCAGGAATCAAGTGGATTCATAACATAAAAGATATCCGAAAACTAAACTAAGATAGGAGATTTCGAGCGCTTGCCGGTTACGAGAACATTGAGTTTTATTTGCATATCAAGCGCATTATTTCATGATGTCTGAACAATCTGTAAATACTAGCTTTTGATTTTAAAAATTTAGATTTCATTACGTTACAAAGAGAAACAATTAAGTAAATCGTCCAGAAAGTTTTAATTTCTTCTTTAAATCTTTCTTTCAAGGCAATGTATTGAAAATTCAGAATTGTTTTGGAAATCTAATTAATTTTGAAAAATAGCATAAAAATCTCTTACAAATTCTCCTTACGGTTTATAATTGAATTTATTTATGCTTCATTTCCCAGCTCAATAAAAGCCATTTAAAGTAGTTTGTGGATTTTAAACTTTTGTAATTTTTTATTCAACTTCAAAAGCAATACATTTACGCTTTTAGTAAGTTGTAAGAAAGTACAAAGAGCAAAAAACTATATATATATATATATATATATATATATATATATGTATACATAACAATAATAATAAAAGGTCTTATCGTTGTACACAGGGTATATTATTATTAACAGTGGTATACTTTAGGGCATTGATGAGACGGTATTTTTGTATTTGTGTGCGTGTGGGAGTAGCCGAGGGAATAATAAACTCATAAGTGACCCCTTTAAATAAGATTAGGTTTTATACTCTTCATCATACAAACACACACACTCACTTAAACATTCTAGATACGTACATGAATAGCAGCGTTCTCTCGTTGAAGGGTAACAAGACAGGAAATACGCATGTATATATATATATATATATATATATATAGATTAGGTAGTTCGAAAATTTCTTGCGGTTTTGCCAGACACCAAGTTAAAATAACTTTTTTTAAGTAACTAGACAAGTGATTAATGTTAAAGGACCATATATAGTTAATTAGAGCACACTCATCTTTATTTTGTAAAAAACTGTCAAAGTGATCGGTTGTGTTGTAGTAGTGAGACATGAGTACGACGTGGAAAATCAAAGTGACCATATAAGACATATTTTACTTTTTCATTTCAAAATAATTGAAAGAGCTGCAGAATCACACAGAGAACGATTTACTGTGTATGGAACTAACGTTGTAACAGAGCCCACTTGCCGAAATTGGAATTGCGAAATTTCGTTCGGGAAATTTTCAGTGAAATCTTTACCACGTTCAGTTAGGCCAAATACCCTTGATCACCTAATTCATCGAAAACAACAAATTTTTTCCTTATGTATAACAAAAAAACTGTTCATTTCACGGTAAGGAACCGCAAGAAACTTCCGAACTACCTAACATATATATATATAGATATCTATGATTGAGAATACATACATCCATAATACTAAAGGGATTACTTAAGGCAAACAATTGAGCTTATACACTTGAAAATGCGCACATTTGCAAACATCTCAACGTAAAGCTGAAAATAAAATACAAAACATTTATGATGAAAACGAAAGGAAAAATAGATAGAAGCGAATAGAGGAAAAGTTAAAGGAGCTGAAGCAAATATTAGTGTAATATTTGGTTTTTCCTCTTTCAAATTTCTTCTTTCCACTTAAAGAAGTCAACTAAGTGTTTATTAGAAAAAAATAATGAAAGGCACTAAGGATGTCAAGTAACTCTACTCCTCAGCTAAGCTAATGAGTTGCAACAAAATATAGAAAAATTTCGGAAAATCCATTCCATTCATACATAACCGTAAAAAATCTCGGTAAACTTTCGCTTGGATATCCGATTTAATGGAATCATTATAATCTCCTCTCCTAGATTAGTTCGTAGTTCAGTGATTACATAAAATTTGAAAACAAAACGAAACTTCTCTGCTTTGTTTTTTAAATCGCTAACTGTCTATGAGAACGATTCGCTCGGACTATCACATGTTGTTCATATATACTTATAATAAGATGTTCGGGCTTATGAAATTTGGCTTAAAAAGAGGATAACTTCTTTCTTGTTCATTCGTAAACTAAAGAAGCAGATACAAAATAATATCCTGTTTAAGCAAGATAGTTGAGCGTCGGTGTTGGCATCAACGCACGTTTTAATTCATGTAGCGGTATGGATGTTTCTGGTCAACCGATAGGTTGCAGATTTTTGAGATATTTTTACCAACTTTAATAATGTTTTAGCCGAAATCTAATGAAAATGGATTACAAACATCCCTGTATATAAAGGGGTTCTATAAACTTTTCTTAATCTGTTAACTCTAGACCATTGCCGGGCGAATTGATATAGAACCTCGAAAATTTTTGGGATAATAACTGCGGTCTTCTTCTATTCAGCGAATCAATAAACGAAAATTCCCTAAGATGTGTAAATAAGGCCCAATGGGAACATAGAGCTCTTTGTTTGAGTCCTAGTTAGTTGAGTCTTGAGTTACGATTACTTTCAGTATATAATCATATTATCATTTCTTTGTATTTCGTAATTAAACTGTATTTGATTAATGTTAACATCTTTGGGTTATTTTTTAAAATTTTATTCAATTATCGTCCGCCACGTAAGACAGAATAGCGTGGGGTAAATTTCGTAGTGTAAGAGGTATTGTAGTACATGTGTCTAAAGTGTCATATGAAAGAACTGGTAAGTGCGAGAGTAAAAAAAAGTGTGAAGGAGAGTAGGTTCACAGTTTGTCTGTAAAAACTTATGTATCTTCATCACATGATTTAAAAAAAGAAAAGTTTGCGAAATAAGCTGCTAAATTATGAGAACGCAATGCTAAACTAAGTTACATGAAGCTTTCCTAATCTCTTAACTCTAGATCCTGACTGGCGACTTTGCCTTTTTTTGTGATAAGAATTGCAAACACTGTATAACTTTCAACACTTTTGATAAACATACATAATACATAACGATATTTCAATTCAACTCTAAGCATAGTTTGTTCGAATATAGTTTGCCGAATACTAAATAAATAAACATAACATGTTTATATACAAGCATAAAACCAAGTAATGTACAGTGAGTAGACAAAGTAATATGAACACCTGACATGTACACAAAATTTATTTATTAATTTAGTTGGTCCACCATATACTTTCAGAACAGCCACAAAATAAATTAAAACTGTCCATAACAGTCCAATTACCAGGAAGATATCTCTTCATATTCTGGCGCTCCTCAAACCAAGACTGAGTCTTTTGGGCTCTGTATATAAATGCATTCTCATCCTTGAATATGGTAGCATTTGACAGTAGTATGGTAACCATGGTAAGAACTTCATTGCTGGGTATGTCGAGACACTCATTTACAATGATCCGGCCAGTGTTCAATACGAGAGGACCAGCTGAATATGGTAAACCGTCCAATCATCAAGGGCTCATATTTTGTGATCGTGGCACCAGTTCTTAGTTTATCGTTAGAATCCATTATAAAGGGTTATAAAGGGTTTTACTCAAGTGATTGTTGAGTTCCGTTGTCACTTTTTCGACTGTAGTTTTATGTTGTCTAGCCACAATCCTTTTAATGTTCATCGGTCTCTGTCATTTGACTTTGGAATTCGCCTACTATTCCTTTTTGGCATTAGACAATTCAGCTGTATTCGTCACACACGATCCTGCTAACCAAAGGCCTATGATTTTCTTTATTTCGAAGTCTGATATATCACACATTTCACATCTCGCTTGTAACTTAAATTTACTAGAATATAACTCACATTACATGGCCGTGCATTACGTACGTGTCCCATTATTTGCATGGAAACAATGTTGCCGAGATGTAATACGATGATACTATAGTGCATAGCATTCGTATTATTTAGTCCACCTGCTGCATATAGAGGATATAGATAGATCTTATACGTACATGGTTCCACAAAACAATATTATGTTACGTAGATTGTACTTGATTTAGTTTTGTTAAGGCATAAGGTCTTGTGTGATATTCTTTCACTTCATAAAAATGCTATAGTAATCGTGACGGGAGATATACAAGGAATTGGTTTTCCGGATTGCCGTTTCTACCGCTTCAAAATCACGATCGCGCTTGATAAGAATGAGAGAAATGAAAAAATTTATGATCAATGATATTTATTTTCTTGCCAATGGAGTGAACAACTTTAATCCGCATTAAGGTCAACCTTATGTTTCTAACTTGGCCAGTGCACATATCACTATAGGCTACAGTTGATTTTTGGGATGTCGTAAGTGCGTCATGCAACAAGATGCTCGGGTGATTCTCGGGTTGCTATAGTTCCACCCCAGCCCCACTTATTAATTTGCTTGTTATGAAAATTGTTGGAACTGTTAGGTTAGCGTTAGGTTGTGCCCTTTGTATATCAAAGGAGAGCAATTTTCTGTTCGGCATTTCTTAAGTGAATTTCAAGTGAATAAATGATGGACTTGCATCATTTTCAAAGTAAACATTTTTACAATACCGTTAATGGTTGAAACTTTCATCCTTCAAATATTAACAAATCTAGATTTTATAAATTTTAAACCGTTTGCGGATAAAAAGATGACCTTATTTCTCATCTATTATTGTCATTATCTTCTTTTCTCAAAAATAAACTTGCCACACCTTCAAAATAAAGGACTCACATAATGAAAAATGTGTCTCTCATTATTATTTCGAATTGCAACAATGAACGGCAGATGTATATGAAAACCACTTTAAAAAATGATAATTCTTGATTAAGTTAAAATTTTTGTATTTGCTATTAAAATTAAGTTAATATGAAGGAGGCAGAGCGTGGACATTATCGTAGACGAGTTACTTTATGTAATGCCTTCTAACCTACGAGTGATGCCAATTATCTCTCATCTATTTATTTATAAAAAATTAGACATCAGACAGCTTTTCCTGCCGCATACGATGTGCGGTTATAGTGTGCGAGTTTCAGTACATCAGCTTAGAAGGGAGAAAGAGGCTTCGTAGGAAATTTATTACATTGGAAATTGAAAGGCAGATGGAAACGATAGCGTAAGTTGTTTATTGAGCGGTCGCTCCCCCAATTGGATTTTAATGATATTCCAATTGGATTCTAACAATATCCCAACACGAATCTTCTAACATTCCAATTTGGCTTTCACAATAATCCAATAGGAATCTTCTAACATTCCAATTGGGTTTCCATATTATTCCAATGCGGATTTAATAGTTTTCCAATTGGTTTCCGATGATTTCCCAATTGGATTTCATTGGCATTCCAATTGGGTTTGGTGGAATTCTAATGTAAGACCGTTGAAAACAATACATTCATGGTTAAGGTCAGAAGGACTGCATGTGGTCTTCGCAGTTAATGTATAACAAAATGTATAATAAAAGCGTTAAGGCTTATTTTAGGTATACAAGGTCAACGCAACTGAAGAAACGATTTTGGCAAATTTTGATTTAACCTCCCAGTAGGCAGAAAGGATATCAAAGGAAGTACACTGAACGAATATACGCAATAACTTGAGGACAAACCTATAAAGACTATCTTACAAGTGATCTTAGAAAAAAACGGAGCTTGATCCATTTAATCTATGCGACAAGTGTTTCATTGTCATTATGCCATTACTTCGAGCATTCTCTTCTCACTTCTGAATCGAATATATTGCGTACCAAAACTGACACATCAAATATTAAGATGAAGTCCATCCTTTGGAAGAATCAATGGACTAGAACAGGAACTGCAACAATACTAGTAAAATGCCTGAACTTCAGACTAAATAATAAGATAGGGAAATGACTAGCCCGATCCTCAAAGTTGCATGATACAGAAGGCAGATTAATTAAGAACACAGAGAGCACAAAGAAAAAATGCTTAGACTGATGTAATAAACATATTGCAGATAGATTAAAATATAAGGTGGAGTCATAAGTAACTTCCGATGCAGATACGTAGAATCTATTGTTCATATTTACCCACTATAGGTCGCCGAAACAAACGACTTTTTGTTTTCACTAATATAGATGAGGACTGTTTTTCTCAACCTCATAAAAAGTATATTCAACATGTAATGCTTTGCGAATTTAAACAAAGCAATAATACTAAGGCGACAGTTGAAAGTATATGCAGCGTGAAGGACTGATAATTGATCGAGCAGTGTGAAATTCCGTTCTGGAGATATGATCTTAAAAAGCGGGACATCCTTCCAACCTTAACGACAAGCTTTTAAAGGCCATATTGGAACAAAATCCACGCTAATCAATAAACGGAGTATGGTTACCTCACTGTCTCAATGAACGGGATAAAGAAGATCACATGTCAAGTCTACTCTCACGGGTAAAAAAAGATTTATTTTACTGCGGCCAACTTACTCCCCGAACATTGCCCACACAGGCTACTACATTTTCTATATCGTACAAAACATTTTGAATGGGAAAACCTTCAATTCTGAAGAGCAAGTCAGCCGGGCTGTCCAAAAATTTCTTCCAGTCCCAACCAACCACATGTTTAAATACGCAAAGCAATATGCACATGTAATAGTGACTCTCTACAATATTACGTAGAATACAATAATAAGAATCTCCTATATTTCCTCCTCCTCCTCCTATATTTCATTTATGCATCCTTTGTTTGTACCACGTTTTGCATTTGTTGGCTGACATAGCCATCCACTAGTTTTCCATTTACATTCTTTGGGCTCCATAATTTTGCGAACTAAAAATTGGCGTTATGATGGTAACGGGGAATTACTCTAGTTATCTCTGCACTTGTTTAACGATTGCCTTTGGCGGTATATACACGCACCTATTATAGTCCGAAGCCGTTCATATACATTCTTTTAATTCCATTAACAATAGTCGCGAAATTATATGTAACTTGCAAAGCTGTTGGCATACATTTTTTTTTTTTTTTATGAGAACAAACATTTACATTGCCGTTGTCGAATACGAGTTGATTTTAATTTCTCTATTTTCTGTCATGTCTTAAAAGTTCTCCGAAAGGTTAATGTTTTTTTTTTCTTCTCTTGGGATGGAATGTAGGTTAACAGTCTCAGTGATATTAGCAATTCAATTTTTTCATCTATTGTTAGATATTTATTTATATTCAGAGTAGAAAATAAAAAGAAAAACGTTAAGTTGGTGAAAAGTGTTGAAAAACATTCGAATTCACTTTTCTTTGTGTAAAAATGTACAAAAATATGCATATTGCATAAGAAAAAGGTACAAACATTAATTTATGTTAAGTATAGAAGATGACTTTACATACATCTAAACATCTTCAAAAATGCAAAAGTATAATCTTCTTCTTCACCTTGGTAGGAGCAAATATGGAACTCAACTCTCAAGTTCAAAATGACTGAAGGAGATTTTTATTTCTCTTAATGTCGATAGATAGATAGAGATTTAAACTACAATTTCTCTTAATATGAAATTCCTTTAATTTGTCACTATTAACCAGTTAAGTGCGTATGACGTATATACAGGTCGATCCATCCACAGAGGTCATTCATGTGAAATGAAAAATTACCGAGCAAACTAGAGGAAGATGAGAAAAATAAAAGTGGTTAGTGCCCGCAATGGAAACAATACAATAGTATAGTCATGCTGTTTAAATAAATAAAAAGAAACTATATAAACTTGGAAAATTCATTAAAATAATTTAAGGAACAAAAAACTTGAAAATTACCCAAAACCGGTCAAATTACACGTCTACAACGCCCACGCACCTAAGCAACAAAAATTCTGAAAACCTTTGCCTTTCCTGTGCAACATACAACACCATATAAAGTTCTTTTTTATTACCGAAGGATGGGGCGTATATTCGCTTGGTCAAAACGTTTACGATGCCCAGAACGAAACATCAGACACCCGACAAATTATATATATACTTGGTCAGTATCTAATTCTAAATCGCTTTGAGCGTGTCCGCCCGTCCATCCGTATAATGTCTTTTGTAAACACTCTTCTGGCCGCTATCGACTCCAAATTTGGCAGAAACATTGGAAGTTCTTGCGTGCAGGTTGGTAATGAAAATGAGCCAAATAGGTCGAAAGGCACGTCTACAGCACCATGTAAACTGGGAATATCTCTGTTGTTCAAAGGGAATGAAAAATTGATTTTTTACTCATTGCTTATATGCTATAGCAAATAAATGTACAAAAATTTGAACGTCTATGTTATGGGCAATGTTGTAGCATTTATGCACAAAAATGAAAAAAATTGACCACGCCTACCCAGTGTTATAGTGTGCCAAAATTTAATTATTTCTTCAATACCTTTATAACGCGCAGAAACAAGTTTCAAAAACCCCATAAAGCATACAAACTCTTGGCAAGTTTCAAATCTTGAATGCGCCTGAACATGTCTGTCCTTCTATTTATTTGCGTAACTTTGTAGTATTTGTGGTAAACAATCTTCCATTAGCGAAAATGAAAATTTCGCCTAAAAATTTGCAAAAGAATTTGGAATTGACCGAAACTTTTCAAAGGACACGCCTACAACGCCCACATGCCTCTACGACAAAAACGTTTGTTTTGAAAATAGAAGAAAACAACTGCCCGCTCCATGTTATAGAGCGTGGGAATTTTGTTCTTTTGTTTTTTTTTTTTGGGGTAAACGGTGATTGGTACAAAAGGCTCGTTCCCGACCGAATTTAATTTTCTTACTTGTTCTATTCTATTATAAATCTTTTTTAGGGTAACCGTGATGGGCACAAAAGATCCGGTCACGTCCGAATATAACTTTTTCACTCGCATCATTTCCAATCCCAGAAAATAAATTTTTTGGCTAAAATACGCTACACGGGAACCATCAACGAGGCATTAGACAAAGACCGGGCTATCGAATATAGGAAAATTCTACGTACACATCAAGGATGTCTGAATTAGAAAAAAACACGAAAAAAAAGTACCCAAGAAGATTGATTAACCACACATAGAGGCAATAATAAATTATTTAAAAGAAGTAACTTAAGTGAAAAGGAAAAATTGTATGACAAAATAACTTAAAATTTAGGTAAATCAAAACTTCAAAAAATATTAAATATATTTTTTTCATTTAATATTTAATTTTAGTTAAGTAATATTTTTTATTTTCATTAAACGATATTAAATGCGGTTTGTTGAACTTCCTTTTTCTTACTACGACTTTTCTCGGTATGCAAATGCATTGTTAGTCTTAATGCCTTTGTTGCCGACATTTAGTCTGCGAAGGCTAACGTACCAACGCCAGTACTTCGTGTGAAGTGTCTAAACTATTTTATTCAACACCTTAAGATGTATGTAAAGAGCTTGTTTTCGCACCACATTAGAAATCATTCTCTCCTTATGTTCACAAAGAAGTAGTGGAAGCTGTTGTTCTTACGCTATTAAGGATTCTCTGGTTAAAAGCGCAAGCATTCAAGCCTGATGAAGGATGTTTCTATAGCCATTTTTACATTTCATGTTTAACAAGTTTTTTACACATTTTTTTCTTGTGTTTTCTTTAAATGGAAGCGAGAAATTCCTATAAATTTAATGAAATAATGAAATCTTATAAATTCGTTTAATTAAGTTCAAGAGCTCGTCGAGTTATACTTTCGGGCGTTTACGTAACATTATAATAATGTAATAAACCAACAGCTTCTAAAAAGAGGTCGAATAACTTCGAAAACTTAAGTAAACTAAAAAAAAAAAAAAAAAAAAATATACACACTGTTCTCCCTGATTGCCAGAGGAATAGTATGAAACTAGAAAGCCTTAAAAGCAAAACGTGCTTGGATAAGCAAAACATGCGATTTAGGGAAAGCGAAGCAACTCTAAATTTTACTTATACGGTAAGATTTAAGAAAAGCATTTGCTATTGTTGTTGGTGTTGCTTTTTAAATATCTCCCACCCACACTACCACTACTACTACCGAAGAATGGCTGTATATTCACATTGTCAAAACGTTTGCAAAACGCGGAAGGAAGCTTCAGAGGCGCAATAAAGTGTACTATAGTCTTGGTCGGTATTAAGTTTTAGTTTTACCTGCCCATGTGTCGCTCTGTGCTACGCTGGAAGTAAGCGATCTCTGAATCGCAAATAAAAAGATTTCAATTTTGCCTAAATCATTAAAAGTTTTTATATACGGGTTGGTATTGAGGATTAACGAAATTAATAAAATACGATGACTATAGTAAAAGATAAGGTGAGAACACCGCCCTTGTGCTAAGTCCTCCTAAACTACAATAGATGCAACGTAAACACTGTCCGTTTATAATTTACGGTGGGTCCATAAGCACAGGCGATACCCGAGCACCTATATCAAGGCAAAAAAAAAAAAATCACCAACGGCGACACATTATTACAAAGTATCGAAATTGTTTCTTTTTTTTTTATTTTCTTAAAGTGTTTATGGTATGAAAGTTTCGTTTATAGCCTGAAATCTTCCAGCTGGCTTTTGTGCATTAACACTTCATTCTATATGTAACACGTATGTATATAGGTTTCGTGTCGGTTTTGTTTTCTTTTTTTTCTCCGCCTTTGTTACCAAATCGCCTTCAAGTAAGTAAATCCTTTCATGTTCTTTTTAAATTTTGTTAAGAACGCAAGTTTTCAATTCTCTATAGAAATCATTGAAATCGTTGATGTTGGTTGAGTCGGTGAATAATGGTAAACCTTCTTACTGCCTTAAGCTGGGAACAGACTATTGCACATGTTTCCGGTTGCGATTATATATAGTTATTTATTTCTGAGTATCTATTCGCAGGCAAGATAAAGGAAGGATATTCTAGTTCTGTTAACTTTCCAATAAGAATCTTGGTTAGTGTAAAATGTTGTTGTAACCAATGCTGATCCGCAAATTCATATACAGGTGGCTGCACATAATTACATTCAACTTTGCTGATATATATTGAATGTAATCCATTCTCCTCCATTGTGGCATTATACCTTACATCATGCTTTGGTAACAATATAATATTTGAGCTTGAAGCTTTCTTAACTTAAATTGGGTTTGTACTACAAATGCTTTCAGTAAATTTTTAATGACATCGAAGAATTCGTGAGGACGTTCGAAAATGAAGCCTTAGAAAGCCCTGGAAAATATATTCGCCTTAAGCAGATCCGATTGCGCAATGATTCTGGCAAACTTTCTTCCGATCGGCCAAAGCAAGACATCCGTCAGAAATATGGTATAAAGATTGGAAGATCTTGCAAGCAGTTTAATGTAGAAAATAGTTAAAACGATCGAAGAACGAGCTCACAATACAATGTAAATTGAGACGGCTCTCTTCTTTCAAAAGTAAACAAATTATTTTTTACTCATTGCTCATAAGCTACAATATATATAGCGATAAAAATATTCTATGGGTGATCCTACAGTATCTGTACGAAAAAGGTAGGAACCGGTCACGAGCCCTTCTCTTAAGAAAAAGTTTGTGGGTATAAAATATTTCGACCACAGCTAAGTAAAGTTTACTTGCTAATGTTTTTCTACAAAAATTAAAAAATTTTCACTTTATCACATACTAAATATATATGAATAATTACGGAAAATTTTGATGGGAACGTTAGTCGATTCTTTCAAAAGTGAACTTCTTATAGTGCAACACGTTTCAATTTGTTTTCTTTTTTTTTTGGTGAAACTTGTTCCAAAATGCTTTTGTTAATACGTCTTGTAAGGATTCTCTTGAAATATAAGCTCTCGCATACCATCAAAATCTGGATTTTAGTATTCTATAATGAAGATTTGTATTAGTGTGATTCTAACGTAAAGTCGTCCATTTTAACTTTGTTTCGTCCATTCTAACTTACTTGGTGGATAGGCTAGCCTAAGCCTTTCGGCGCATGAAGCTAGGGGACTTACTTTGATATCTGGTAGCATGTCAGGACGGACATTGCTAACCACTTTTTTTAAAAGGGATTGAAGTAAATTCATTAGTTTTTTGCTTATGTACCCCACGTTTAACGTAAATGTGTACAATTTTCAGTTTAGCTTTTGCAATACCAGTCTAGAAGAAGCAGAGAGGCAGACGGTATGAAATCAAAGTCTTTTTGGCGAACAGAAATATATCTGAACTATTTAAAAGTATGAAAATTTATTAACTAACTCCATATCTTTTGCTTTAGAATGCAATGAAAGAAGTCTTACCTGATAGGATAGTTAGTTATAGTTGGTGGAAATTAAAAGTAAATTGACGAAATATCGCAAGAGAATGCGTCTTCATTTGCCGCTTGATCTTTCCCGAATTGTATTTTGTCACTTATTTTCTTTTACGCGATACACTATTTCGGGGATTCTCTCTTTAAGTTGATTATTTCACTTCTAGTTTGACGATGTGTGCAGTGCACATGATGAAGAGAAAAGCGAGTAGTAAAAGCCAATTTATAGATGAAGAATTTATTTGATATCAGATCAGATCTTTTTTTTTTTTTTTATTTTGTCACAAGGAAATCGAAATAACGCGTTGGCAGAAAACGTTACAACGCAACTCTTTCGAAAATAATTATTTACCGAGTAAACTGTTGGTGTGGTGACTGTAGTTGTTCGCGTTGAATTGTTGTCGATATTGAAGCATTTTTGCTGAACAATTGTTAAAACAATTTAAAATCGTTAATGATATTAAATATAAAAGAATTGATTTTGTTTGCCAGCATTTTAATTATTTGTCGATTAATTTATTCTTCATTTTGTTCAATTTTTCCTTTTGTATGAATTGCATTAAAAGTAAATACGAAAATAGTCTGGCTTACTACTCGCACTCACGCACATACATACAGACACACACGCATACACATACATACACGCATACAAACACACGAAAACACGTCTACGTACAATGCAATACAATAACAATCTGGTTTGGTTTATTTTTTATATGTGAAAAGGGAAACCTCGCCGTCATAAAATTCGATACGCGCGCACACAAACATAGATACGCTTTTTTAAACAAGTTTTTCCATTAAATCTCGAGAGCGGTTTTGTAAATTGAATACTCAAGCGCGTGTGTTTATTTATTTGTTTGTTGTGCGTGAGTATATGTGTAAGCTATTGTATGACACTCTCGTATCCACTCACGTTGTGTTGATATGTTATTCGTTTATTTACCTTTTTTTTTATTTATATATTTTTTATTTATTTTGTTTGTAATCGATAACTTTTGTGTTCATGTAAACATTTCTTTGGTGAAATTTTTGGCCACTTTTGCTTACTTTGGCTTAAATTTTCCACTTTTACTCATTTATACGATTCGTCGTTTTACGCGTAAAATAGGTGTTATTACAATTCTGCTATCATCAGTGTTTCATATTATAATTTGCGATTCCATATAACCGTTTCCCTGAGTAGGGAGTCCAATATTACTCTAGTGCTCTGCTGCGCCAATAAATACACGCTGACTCACTTTCGTAATGGTAAAGCAAATGGCAAACAA
Organism: Glossina morsitans morsitans; assembly: GCA_001077435.1. Lineage (NCBI taxonomy): Eukaryota > Metazoa > Arthropoda > Insecta > Diptera > Glossinidae > Glossina > Glossina morsitans. The sequence continues at coordinate 72,106 of CCAG010016879.1, read as the reverse complement.
CAACAATAACATGACAACGAAAGCTGAAAATACAGCACAGTGAGTTGAGCACACAGCATCACGTTGACGCCAAAAACATATAAAGCAAAAGTCACCCAAAAATTTTTGCTTCTTTTTCCTCTATTTTCTGGCTTTTGTTTTGTATGCGTAGCACACAGAGTAAGATATGGGGTTTTTTTTTTTTTTTACTACACTTTGCTGCTGTTGTTGTCTCCCAACGGATATTGAAAAATTGCTTCCCTTTTTTTTTTATTACGCTTAGCTCAAGTTTTTCTCTTGCTTTATGTTTAAATTTTTTCCTTTTGCACCAACAAGATTTCGTCTGCTATATATTTATCTTATTAATTATTGATTTTATCATTGTTTTTTTTTTTTTTTGTTTTACTTAATTAAACTATTATTATATTATTTTTTGTAAATTCATATTAGAACTTATCATGGTGTTTATGTTTAAAACACGCCTTCATTTACTTATGGGAAATTTTTCTTTGAAAATGCAATGACGACGAAGACGACCACGTTAACGACCGTTATTATGCATCCGTTTCACACGATAACCGCTAGTAAACTGTTCGATTGTATCTGTATTTCTTATTAAGGAATATTCGCTTCACTACTCGTTACTCGCCGCTCATAGAAATTGTTTTCTTTTCCACAATTGCACGTATATATATATATATATATATATATACGTATATATATATATATGTATGAATATATATATATATCTGTCTGAGTTTTATCCAAAAAAAGAAGGAACCGAAAGGCAAAGATAGAAACTCGCAATTGCTAAAAGTAGAAAACTATAAATATTTGATATCAAAACATTCATTTTCTCTGATTATAAACAACCCTTGTGGGTACAATGGGTATGTAAGAGGATGCTCTCTGCTTTACGTGAATGAACGTGCACAACACTCCCTCTCTATTTCTCTTTTTAACGCAATGCGCATGCTCTGCATTTGTAGCGATTGCAATTTACATTTACTCGCTAAAATTAGGAAAATTTACTCAGCTGTTCTCTCTCGTCTCTCTCTCTCTCTCTCTCTCATCATTTGCAAAGGAAAAATTTTCTAAGCAAATATTCTCACGCATATCCGCACGAAGTGTTATACAGCCGGCTGATATCTACGCTAACTAACTATGGCATTGAACTCCTTGTTTGCCTTTACGCTGAAATAAAATAAAGCCATTTAAGATTTTATAAATTACCGAAAATGTTAACGATAACAGATGTAATAACTGCTGCTAATGTAAATAGAAAAATAAAAAAGTTAACATGAAAGTCAACTACGTAAAAAGCCACATAGAAAGACTGATAGATAAAACTGGATGAAAATTTAACGCTTACAGGTTTATATTCATCGTGAGGGAGATGTTTCTAAACACCCATCACGTTCGGTAGAAGTTAAATAGTTATCAGCCACAAATCATATATACTGTTGTGTGCGATGTGGATGTGGCATGTGGAGGAGACCACCTCAAGTTTTGTTTACAATAGCACATTCTGTCGTAGAAGTACCGGTAGTTATCAATTTTAAAAACGAAAAATACGTCGCTTAATTTTGCTTTACCTAAACGTCTTAAAGCAAACTCTTCCTTATGGTTCTTGTTCACTAAATCTTAGTGTTAGCCACATTACTTAAAGTACGTCTATCTTGTAGAGTGCGTTAAGTTTATTTCACTGATATTGCAGGCTAAGTTTCGGGAGACTGCTGTTTTTTAAAAATACTAGTAAATTCATTCTTCTTTATAGAATACACAAAAACAATTTAATATGTAATTGTTACATAGATTTACTCTGACCTTGTTGTATATAGTAAACAGCACTACTTATTGAAATTGTTTGACGGTGATAAAATCACAGGATCCGGTATCTGAGGAAGAATTTCTTTATTGACAGACCACCTTAGAAAAACCGAAGTAATGTCATCGAATAGCGACGCAACTCTGGGTAGAAAATTTTCTTCCTCCACCACCGGGACGAGTGCAATGTATCTTCCTCAAAATGCTATGAATTTCAACATCCTCATGCCAGTACAGATAGCTACTAGTAGAAGTTTTTAATTGAAGAACGGTAAGAGCATTTCCGAAGATCTCAGATGTCATTCCAGCTGGCGTTCCAGTAAATAGGTATGAATTTTGCATCACATTTCAAAAACTAAAGAGAATGTTGTTATATTACAAAGCCTAAGATAGCCATTTATCTATGTAATGTATTTTTATGTTTATATTTATTGTTTAACGTTACGCCCAGCTTGCTTTTTTTCGCAACATATTACAGTATCTTTTTTTATATGCATATGCCTTGTAGCAGGAGAAAAGGCTTTGGAGGGTTGTATTCCCAAAGCAAACACTGCCCGCCTTCACATTTTTTTCCTTTCATTTGTTTCCTTGCGGTTTTATTGTGGTTGTTGTAGTCTTGTTTTTTATCAAGGGCAATTATAATAATTTGAATTATAGAAAATGTTGTACGATGACATTTATTGCTTTTCAGCATAAGTTCAGTGTAAAGTGCGGCAAAAACAGTCACTACAGTTAACCAAAGATATTGTCGTCTGCAAATAAATTGGTAAACACAGCAGAAACCCACAATAGCATATTTATTTTCATTTAACCCAAGGGTCATTAAGTCTTCTACCTCTTTAATATAGTTGAGTTGGTTCTTAATTTGCTAAACATGGATATAAGGAAATCTTTTTCATTCGTTGATAAGAAAGCAATAAAGTCAAAGTTTTTCCCTTCCCATAATGTTTAACGTTCTCTCTTATTGCTAGTCTTCTCTTCTCAGCGGCGCGGTGTTCTTAAATAGTATTTTATCTGCCATTTCATCTGTTTAGAAATTTTCTATCTTCTCGTCTAGTTTCCAGTTCTTGGCCCTAGTAAAATCTCTCTTCTTTTATTATTTTTCTTCCTTTTTCTACTTAATAGTCGTCTCCCTGCTTGATAACATTCTCTCTACTTAATAATCTAGTAACATCTTTCTACCCACTGGGTAATAATCTTCTTACCACTTAGTATCCTCCTCTTTGCTTAATAGTTTTCTCCCTGCTAGTTAGCTTTTGCTAGAGTTAATAGACTTCTATGTACTTGATAGGTTAAGAATCTAATAGTCTCCTATATACTTAATAGCCGTCTCCCTGCTTAATAACATGCTCTATACTTAATAACCTAGTAACATCTTTCTATCCGCTTGGTAATAATCTTCTTACCACTTAGTATCCTCCTCTTTGCTTAATAGTTTTGTCGCTGCTAACTAGCTTTTTCTCTAGTTGATAGACTTCTATGTACTTAATAATCTCCTATAAGGTTAGTAACCTAATAGTCTCCTATATACTTAACAGCCGTCTCTCTGCTTAATAACATTGTCTCTACTTAATAAACTAATAATATTTTTCGATCTACTTCATAATAGCCTTCTTATTACTTAATATCCGCCCCTTTACTTAACAACTTTCTCTCTTGTTAGTAGTCTTACAAGTCTGTGCTTAATAGTGTCCTATAAGGTTAAGAACCTAATAGTGTTCTATATACTTAATAGCTTTCTCTCTGTTTATCTCTCTCTGTTCTATCTACTTTTACTCTTCTATATTCTGCTTAATGGTCTTCTATCAACTTTATAACCTAGTCTTCTATCTACTAAATAGCTTACTATCTACTTAATAGCCGTGTATCTACTTAGTAGGTTTCTACATTTGCAAAAGCCTTCTAGTTTCTTCAAGACACTCCAAGCATTGTAAAGATCTTAAAACATCTTTGACAAGCTTGACGGCGTCGTCTATTACTTTATAATTGAAATTACAATCGGAGGTAACTGAAATCGAAATTTCCGGAACGAAACGTATTAAGTCAACATTTGCTTATAATTTATGCTAATTTTTACTACAAACAATGTTACGATATATTCTTATATTATTCCATTCCCTTCTTGTGTTTTATTATTATTCCATTTCCCTTTTTAAAATTCATCCAACCTTCGTTCACCTGACTATGTTCGCAATAACTACAATCAATATTTTTAATTTTACTCTACGACAGAGAATGTAGAGACCAATGCAGTATCGAATCTTTCGAATTCTTGGAAAGCTCGCATACTCTAGCAACAATTCTTGGAATTAAACATTTGACTTAGCATCTAACTGATCAACCCTTCGGGTTTCTATTTTTTTTTTTTTTTTTAATTTTCGCCATACTAATTATGTAAGGGGTTACAAAGAGAAAAGAAGGATTTACGAAAAATGCAAAAGGGTTCTACGATGAAAACCATATAATTTTTTTTCCATCGAATCACTATGACAAATATTGTTCGAACATACGTATGCGGTTGTGTATTACTCCCTATATATATACATATATATAGCGTACAACGTTGTGGATATTCATTTTTGTTGTGTTTGAAACAAAATTGCTGCATCATCACAATTCTTTTGTCTGTTTTTTATGCACATACTCAAGCAAATAGACACAAAGCTACACATGCACGCACGTCGGGCAAGTGTCATTGCACAGTATACCTTTGAACCCACCATCAGCAATTGGAAAACGCAATGCCAATACCAATACCAATACCAATACCAATACCAACAACAACACCATCGCATTTATCCGTTATAACCAAGTAATCGAATATATTTCAACATTTTGTGGTGTGTGTAGCGCTAGCACATAGTCGCTTTTTCTCTATTCTTTTTATTGTTGTTGTTGTTGTTGTTGTTGCTTTTGGTTAATGCAATTGCTCACATTACATATTTTCTCTCAATATAAGAATGCTGTCGATACAGAGCGACATGTGTGTATGTTTATATGTATATACATTCGTTATTTTTCGAGGGGTTTCTCCATTTTTATGGGTTTATTGCAATGACAAGTAATCACCAGAACAATTGACACTATTTTTCGTTTCGTTTTGCGTTTTTTGCTTTTTTTTCTTTTTTTTGTTTTTGTTAAATTTTTGTATTGGTACTGTACCTTACTTTGGCTGGTTGGTTTAGGTGGCTGGCTGGCTGCCTTTTGCCAGCTGTGGATAACTAACTGACTGCTCGGTGTCTTTGGTATGTTTCTGTATTCATATTGACTTTGCTCGCTTTCCTTCTTTCTTTTGTTTTTGTTTGTTGTCGCTATGCCCCACGTGTGTATAGTATTTCATTTCGATTTTTTCTTGCTTCTCGTTCTAGATACCGTTTTCTATTACATTTTGTTAATTGGTTTTAGTTTTAAATGCTATTTATGGTTTGCGTCAAATTCATTATTGAGGTTTTATTCTCCTCTCGTATACTAGAAATTTTTCAAATTCCCTCGTTCTCCTTCTTTCTTCCGTTACGCAATTTGATTAGATAACTATTTTCTAATAAAATTGATGTATAGTCAAACGAGTGTTTGAAATAATGATGAGCAACAAATAGTAGCTTGAGAAAGGAACACGCTTAGCCTGCATTAATTATAGAGAAAAAGATTAATTACCATAAGTCGCAAAATGGGCATTCGTATAAATCCAATATTTAGTGTAAAATAACTATGTTTCTGTGAAACGAATGAAAATAAACAAATGCTACACCTTTAAGATGAAAATGAACAAAATTCATACATTTTTTTATGAAAGTGACCAAAACCCATTCCCTGTTTCAATGAAAATGAACAAAATCCACTCCCTGTCGTTGGACCTTGTACAAGAGAATAAATAGTCATAGCAACATTTAAGATAAAAATATGAAATAATGGTAAAGAAATAAGGAAAACAAGTTGATACGGGAGAGGAAGCAAGGACCAACAAACGAGGAAAAAGAAATGCGGAGACATAAGCGCGGTAAAATGAAGCAGGGAAAGAAAAACGAAAAACAAAAAAATGAGAAAGAAGAGACGAAAAAAATAAGAAAAGAGGAAAATGAATCGAGGATACGAAATAGCGAAAACAAATCCGGGAAAACCAACGGGTAAAGAGGAGAGGAAAACGAAACGAAGAAAAAGAAACGAATAAGAAGAGACGAAATCAAAGAAAAGAGGAAAAAGGACCAAAAAAAGCGAAATGATGAAAGAGAGAAAAGGAGACAAAACAAGGGAAACCAAACAGGGAAAAAGAAATGTGGGATGATGATCAAAAAGGGAAAGAACACCAAAAGAAATAGAAACAAATATAAGAGAATTAAGGAGAAGGTAAGAGATCATAACAGCATAAGAAACAACGGAAAAAGAGAGAAACCGATAAGATACAAGGGAAATTATATAAGCGAAACGAAAAGAACTGAAGTTTGTTAGATTTAAAACATTTCCAAGGACAAGTGACTTTTGGTAAGTAGCATGCGGAAGTTGATGGAATTTTTATAGGTCAAGTGACATTAGGACGCTCCATCAAAAATTCAATGCAATTCCTTCATTCCTTTCTGACCACCACCATGCATAGGCGATAGTATCTGATTGTCCGATTAAATAAAAAAAAAAAGGGGGGAGGGGGGGGGGGGGAAGAAAATATGCACGGCGAACAAGACGGCTGCACGTTCAGAGTGATAAGATCACAGATATCTGATCTAAGTATACGCTGTTTCAACGATTTGCGCTCACAAGAGCTCAATCTTACACATTCGAATCATTGTTTCACAAACCCTACGTGCGCCTTTATTGCTTGCAACTTCACAACATGCCGATACTCTGTTCGTAGGAGGCTCTGCAACGTAGGAGACCCTCATGGAAAACCTAGGTCAGACGTGACGGGATTAGAAATTTCGAGTTTTAGTCAACAGTCTCTTGCACTTATCCGAAAAATCCTGTATTTCCAACAGCATCCAAACCCTTCTTTAGGAGTCTTGCAAAATTTAATCCGTGAGGTCCCTGGTTTACGGCTTCCGTAAATGAAATTCACTAACTCGTTTGAAGCGCAAAAAAACCTAACAATAGTTGGCGAAGTTTACAACAATTTACCCGAACAATATTTGCAGACAAGAAAATATCTGGATCATAGTAAAAGTCTCGACAGCGAATGGAGAATCTTTCCCAATTGGCTTCGAGATTTTCATAACCTTGGCCTATAAACTTTCGAAGGAAAAAAATTTAAATAGAAAATATTAACGTATCTCTCGTTATTTACGACGATGAAAACCTTAATTCATAACTTTTCAAAAAAAAAAAAAAAAAAAAAAAGATGGCTTTGAAAACTTTCTTCATGTTTATGGCAATGATTTTTAATTATCATGTACCAACAACAGTAGAGATAATTAGTAAAAGAACATAAAAGTTACCAGCAACACCACATTTATATAAGCAAGTAAGACAATAACGGAACAGCTCATGAATCAACAAAAAGAAAAAATCATTCTGTTTTAAAATTTTAAATTAAAAACAAAAAATGTAAAAACAAAAAAATAAAGCATAAACAAAAAAATAATTACATTCACTCGAGTTTATAGGGAAATTTTAATGACTTTTTCTTTATTGCTGCTGTTGTTAGGAACAACTTCCGTATATATATATACATATGTATATACATATATTTACAACTCATATATATATATATACATACATATGTATATGTATGTGTGCTACCAATATTACAAGAAGGGATTTGACAGTATTGGCCAACCCCGGTCTTATGTTTCAATTGACAATTTGTTGCTGTTAGTATTTTATGTTAGCTGTTGTTTAAGGCAATAATAATTGTTTTATGACCTTCTCGGGTTGCAGGCCTTTTTCTTTCTACTTTATTTATTATATCGTATCGTATCGTTAACATTGACTTTACAGTGAATATCTATCTGTAGCAAAGATTATTTGAATAAAAGTTTAAGAATAACTTTGGTTACTGATTTTTTTTCTAACTCAAGTACCAAAATATGTATGTATTGCATAGATAAAATATAAAATGAAATATGGTATCAATAATGTATAAATAAAAGCCGGTAAGGTCGGCTACTAAAAATCCTACATTTCATGTCACTTTAACTAATACAATAAATTACACCCAATTCTCTTTTTACACGAATTTTTTTTTACACGTATTTATTTTTTATTTAGTAAGTCACTTTTTACGTCAAATTACTATAATGAGTCGATCAATTTTTACCTTGAAATAATAAAATTTTCACCTTTTTGACCATGAAGCCTTAGCTTTCGGTTATATAAGAAAAGATTCAAAATATTGACCCATGCAATCCACGTCCAATTGTTTCACGTCAATTTAGTGTGTAGAGATTTTGAAGATTGCAAACTTTTTTAAAATATTGCGTTATATGCAAACAGATGGTAAAAATGCTCCGATCCAATACAGTTTAAATACAGTTCGTCCTTGAGCCTAAATCAGTCTGAACACAAAAGCGTATAATGATTTCTCGAATATTGTAACCTGTAAAACGAATTCGAAAGTGCATCAGGAGACATAAGACGAGCACGTGGACGGATGAGCAAAGAAGTTGAGATCGATTCATAAATATATATAGATATACATATACATCTAATTGTTTCGTGCATCGTCACCCTTTACCACAAGTGGTGGAAAAGGATGGAATAAAAAATAGAACAGTGGATGTCCTTCAATAGAATCATTAATTCCCATCAATCTTTAAAAGGAATTTTTCCTGTCTTTTTTTATCTGCAGGAATGTGATCAACCAGAGCATTTTTTGCGGCAAATTTGAGTTTTCTTTTATCGCTCCTTTAATGCGATATTATTAGATATGTTATTACCGCTAATATTAAGATAAGGAAATTATTGAAAGGATATGCATGGCAGCTGTTGTCAGAGTCTTTCAAGCAACAACAACAAGCGTTGTTTGGACAACATTAGTAGATTATTACATTTGCGACATTTTGAATACATATTGTTGTTCCACATGTACTGAATGTGTGGCGACCACAGCAATCAAGTTATCGGCGGTGGCGGTAAGTTTGTGGAACAAATTAATGAGGATTGACGGGCGATTTTACAAAAACATTGTAAAAGTATATTGATGTATGCCAATTGATTCTATGGACACCTTGACTGTTGAAAGCGACGCCTTAGCGATAACGGCCGCCTTACATCCTCTTCGTTAATACATAGTGTCGCACGCTTTATGCGAGACGACAGAAGAAATGCATCGTAATCCAATATAGTTAGAGAGGTTGCTAACGGTAATAACAGCCATATTTGGAATATGCAGAGTTAATCAAATCGTCACGTGCTGATGACATATTGATTAGCCTTTAATTGCCACCTTCCTTGTATGATTTTGCAATAATTTTCGAGGGGAAGTGTAGGAATTTTGCAGCAAAAATTTTTATATTCACAGAAATAGACTCTCAATAGACTCCCCAAAATAAAAACTCGGAAACCTAAAGAAAACTACGTCTTAAAAGCTATCTGCAACCCGTTATGTCTCAACTGTGGCGCTACTAATAAAAGAATAAAGACAGAAGAGCGAAAGAATAAAGAGAAAGAGTAAACAAATACCATCGCCGAGAGCGGACACAAAATTAAAATTTTTTACCTTCCATGTCATATTGGTCTCTTGGGAAATGACTGAGCAGACCTAGCGGCCAAATCCACAGCTTACGCACATTTAATTGTGGACGATACAATGGAAAAGTTTGACCTTCAAAAGTAAATTAAGAAAAAAATTCAAGAGAACAACATCGACAGAGCTATCATCCACACTACTCGCATGTGAATCCAATTAACGTCGGGAAAATCAAAACATATGCAAGGATCCAGCTTGGGCATGCCATTATAACACATCAATGGATCCTTAAAAATTATAGTCCTTCGATATGCGATGGTGGTGGTAGACAACGTCGCACTGCTGTGAATATTCGAGGAGTAGTTTTTGGAGAATCTAATCCTATGGACGTAATGAATATACCTTTGGATCTTAATATTAACTAAATTTTATTAAAGCTGTTAAGCCAATCATCTAATAGACCTAAAAACGAAAGAACAGGAGTTGATGGCGTTAGTTGTTGATGCTCATCCTAGCTTTAGTCCTAGAATTTATTCTATTCACCTAAACTAATCAAAGGGCTTGCAAATCCTGACTAATATCTTCAAAACATTTGATCTTTCATGGAAGTGCTTATCGCATAATTACGTTCGATGACCATAATTGTGAGGGCGTATGGGAAGCATGTGAATCGGGTGGCTGCTTAATAGACTATATAATGCTTATACGTGTTGTCCGTGACCGGAAACGTTCTTTGTTCATGTTTGTCCAAAGCAAATGTAATCCACCCATCGAAGGATGTTATTAGATTTATGACTGAATTATAGCCGGTGAATAGCTTTCGCGTGCAAAGTAAAATGTGCTCAAAAGTCGGCCTAAGATCCATATAAGGCATTTATTGTTTCTTATTTGTTTCAGTTTTTATTACACAAAGTTGTGTGTTGCTTTGACTTTTCCTTTTTCGAAGTTTTTTCAAAAGGAAATAAATTAAAAAATCTGTCTCTCTCGTCGTTTATTTTGTTTGCTTTGGAGGTCATACATTGCTGGGAGATACTGAGGCACATATAGGGGCTTCCTTGTGAATTACATTGTAATTCATATGGTTGTCTAACCTCTGCTGTGTTTGCGTAGGTTTACTTTTTATTGGGTTTTTATCGCATCTTAATTGCTGCAGTTGTTGCCCATTTTTGTTGCCAATTGTTTTGTAATTTCGCTACAAAAATTTTTTTTTTTTACTCTCTAAAATTGCTTCTTCTACATGAAGAGTTAAGTTTGCGTCTGGTATTCTTTTTATTACAACTTTTTTCCCCCAATTTTTATTACTGTCTCAGTGTCATCCAACTTTTATGGCCTTTAAATTTAACTTGCCTTCGAACTGAACTATAATTCATCAATTTTAATATTAAGCCAAATTTAAATTTGACGATTTTTTTGCAAACACGATGCAAACACGATAATAATAATGATTTTGCCTTCTATACATAATAACTTTGTTTCGTTATTGACTAAGTGTAGAAATAATCAGGCATTGACAGCTTTCCTTAATTAACTCTTGGCCTTAATTAAGTTAATATCAGCGAAAGCACGTTACATGCATGACATATGCCAAATATGCTGATGACAAATGTCTCGAATAATAGACGAAAATGTTAATGAATTTAGCAGCCAAGCTGGAGAATGTAAATAAGGGCAAGAAAATGTAAAATGTTACGTGAATAAAAACTAATGGCGGTAACAGACCAAAGCGAGGTCTTTTTTACTACGGGAGTTATTGCTTGCCTAGATTTTAAAAGTATCGAACGTGATGGATATGGTGGGAGGATGGGAATACTGGTCTAGGTGATGCAAATTTGGATCGCGTCTTGTAAATAGATGATGGTCAACATCGCTTTATATTCCCGAAGAATGGATGTGCTACTTAGGTTATAGGACGTTTAGCGTACAGCTTATAACCTAGACTCGCGATTATTTGCCTTGAAAATTTTTGACATGTTATATGCTTTTGAGTTATGGGTCATAATTATCGATTGAACATAGCATCTGACGAAGATACCTATGCCTTGTTTAACTACTTTAATTGAAAACACACAAAATGAGGGTAAACACCTCCGCCGGCGGCCAGCTTGGTCTACTTCTCTTCGAAATTTCACGCTGTAAACATGGCTTAAATAAAAAGACAAATTGAGTCACACTTATGTAAGTTGTAGAAGAGAACCGGATTTTTTATATAGCAAAAACATGAGTTTGTTTGTGGGAATCAACCTTCCGCGTAAACTACTCGAAAAGTTCTTTCACATCTTCGCACGAGCCAAAACATTGCTTAACAAGTGTGTGACCTATCGCCTGACTGCAGACAAGCGATAGTCGGAAGGATCCGACTTTGATGAGAAAGCCGCATTAACTAGCACTTCCCAGTTGAGTGAGCTCAACGTTACGCCGCACACCGGTTATGCAATCTGGGTGAATGAAGGGATGACATTGTGTTGCTATTCTGGCCGTTTGGTGTTAGCCCTTCCACCAGACTTTAACAGAACGCACCCTTCTGGTCTCACCAAACAGAGTATTGTCATCTTGTCATAGCGATTTGGTCTCGAGATAGAGTTGGCTTGTAAGCCTGCGATTCTCAGAAAAGATTCATTTTTCATCCTCAATAATGGTATGATGCAAAAAAGACTTCATTCGCATTGCTCGACCTAAGAAAAAATGTTCTTCTTTGACAAGAAATTTGACGCGTTTAACTCTATTACAGGCTACGCTGTACGAAACTTATATTGTGATGACTTGAAAATCCCTGTCTGGTGTCAGCAATAGACGCGACGTGATTTTATGGTAGCTACATTGACATCTAAGACAACCTGCGTCCAATTTCACTTTCCATATTTATACACCTGCTAAACGCACAGGAAGAAGAGAAAAAGGAAGTAGGGAACCGGATAAAGTTACAAAGACTTCTAAATATAGTAATGAACCTTTACATACATCAGCAGACGTCGAAGATAGAATCGACGCTAATGTCGTTTACCTTAAGTGTCTTTCAGTTTATAAACCACGAAATGATTTGCAATTACATCTATCTTTCTGTTTTCATTCTTTTTTTCTTTATTATATATATCTATCACATATTTGTTTTGTATTTATATATAACTAAAAGCATAGCGTCTTAGAATATTTTTCAAACGTTTGTTTTCAAGTTTTTTTTTACCTTTGCTTAAAAAAGTTATTGTGCTTTTACTCAATGAAGGAGAAATTTTCCATGGCTTAACCTATATCAACCTACATGCAGAAGCCTCCAACGTTTTTGGAAAATTTGAACCCTGGTATTGAGAACCACCAGGTACATCAGCTCAGGATTTCTTGTTAATCACAAATCACATATATAAATATTGAATATTTCTTCTGAACGTAACGTCCACTAGCATTAAACAATCGTTATTCGGAATTATTATACTATTGTGCCTATTTATTGTCCAAGCTTTAGGACTTTGATGAATTGATGAATTCGTTTAGTAATAATATCCTTCTTACTATTGACACGGAGACATTGGCACTAGTCGCTGAAGCCTGTGCTCTGTGCTCTAGTGAGCTAAACCCATCGATTAAATACATTCTTCATCATACTCCCCATAGTAACTAAAGCGATCACGCTTATGAAATATAGTTAAGGTTTTCGTGTATTACGTTTAAAACTCGACGTAACACAATTGCCCAACCAGTTAGTGAAAGTTCATGCAAATAAATAGTATTTAATTTTCTTTTTTAACACTTCCTTTTTTATTTGTTTCATTTTCTCCCGTCTACTTTTACAATCAACTAAACCAAGATTATCTCTTTCTTCGCCGCTGACGATCGCATGTTTTTGACAAATGTCAATGTACATAACTTTCGATGTTAGGCGATATATTTGACGTCGTTCTTGTTCTCTGCCCAGCGGGGTTCCAAGAAAATGATTGAAAATACTGTCGTGAAAGGTTAACCAGCCGCATATTATATTCTTCAGTGTAATTAAAAAATTCGTTTCTTTCTTACATGCGCTACTCTATGCACTTGTAAATTTTTATTTACTGCCACAAAATTGTTATTAAAAAATGCCTTCAAAAGTCGACATAATTATTTGTTTTGGTTTATTAGAAACTTAAAAATTTACAACAGCGTTAGACGCTGTTACGCTTTGACATAGTTTGATTTGCATTGCGAGCATTCGAATAGTTTTCAAACACTGTGGGCACCGACATTTATTCACAATTCTTCAAAGAACTTTATTTATAATGCATTTATTGTCGATTAGTCTGTTACACGTACAAAAAATTGCTGGCGGGCCTTTTCGAACCAAGCTTTTATGTACACATACATCCTAACAAGTGTAACCCTTTCGTACTAACGCCTGTTTTTTTTTTATATAACATAAAGAGGTATGTGTTCACGTAGATGTCAAGTCAAACTAAGCCTCCTCCTGCCACCTCCGGTTAATTTCTTCTTCTTCTTATACACACTTTTATGCAATGTTTATACAATATTTGGGTTTAATAGAAAAAGATTTGTAAATGGTAGCTATTCACAGATTGCGGACTGCCGTTTATTTAAGTTTCTTTAGATTATGAAATGGTCTTAAATCCGCACAGCAGTAAAACATAACGGAAATATGTGGGATGATAATGATGATTGGTTCGTTGGTTGCTTGGTTAGTCGGTTGGTTGACTACGGTTGCTTAGTTGGTTACAGAAGTGATTGAATGAACGAGTTGAATAAATGAATGAATGGGTGAACGGGCGAGAGGGTAAGTAACTATATTGGAACATTTGCTGTTGTCATTATGCCTTCAAGTTATTTAAAATAAACTGAAAACAATTTCTATATCCTTGCAAGCAGACAAACTTTGAAAACATTTCTATATATTAACATAGTTGTGGATTTATTTGAACTGATTTCATGAAATTTCTCTTGCAGACGACAATAAGACGTATTGCAAATGCACCTAAATGCTGGGTAATAAAAGTTGGTAGTCCACTGTGTGGTAAAGAAATAATTGCAAACTATATCCAAAGTGCGTAAAGCACTTCTGTTTTGATAATAATTTGTATGCAAGCATTATGTACGTGTTACATAATTGAAAATACGGAATAATTTAGATTATGGCGTACTCACTGGTGACAAATGCAAACTATCCTTCTTCCACTACGTATTATCATCGTTCTTCTTACTTTCAGAACACACACCCATTTTCATAAGGTGCACTTCTACTTACACTTACATGTCCGCTTTCTAAATATTTTCAAAGAAACTTGTTCCCTTTATTATAGTCCTTGACCAGGCTGCATGTCAACGGCATGCTAGAGTAATGTGTACAACTTTACCGATATTAACAACAAGTTCTGCTTTATCCTCTCACCTGCGGAAATTGTTAAATGTTCTATAAATACGTTCCATGGTAAAAAAAAAAAAACCGCTGTGGTTGTACTATTGGTTATGTTGGAGCGATAAGAGATAGCGACAGCGGCTATAAAACTCGGAAATGCAATCTGAATGCAGTCAGTTGGGAACTTAAATGCAGGAACATAATAGGTGGTATCCTACACCATATGAGAAGACTTTATTTTGCTTTAGAAATTTGGATACCCACTTTACATCCACAGTACTATGGAACAATTCACAAGACAGGCATTCGGAAGAGTTAATGTTGAAACATTGAAAGAATATTGTGAGTTATTACACATGGACACAGTGCCAATATTCATTTGAAAGTCTTTACGGTAAAAAAAGTCCAACGAGTTGTTCATCGTGTAAGGTCTAATCATGCAGATCGTCACAATATCAGCATTAGATTCCGAAAGACTATCTTACCATATTCAATGACATCACTGATGCGCAACAGTTGGGAATTATCCCTGTCGGAAAACGATTTTCATCTGTTTCTCAAAAAGACGCTTAGTACGCTTAGTTGTGCGCAGTCCTAACCAATGAGGCTAAAAATCTGAACGCAACTGTAAGATTACAATGCTCAAACTGTTCTGAAAGACGTCCATCCTGATTATAACAACGACAATTTCACAATCTGAGTTATGATTCATTCCTTCAAGCCGTCTGATGTTGTAATTTATAGCTTAGTGTTGTGTCGGTTTCTGCCCACGACAGTAGGACTTATCAGGTACTTAGATAATCGCTAGCAGTGTGTAAGAGTGGCCAGTTCTCGTTCGAATACAAGAGGCTCTATTTTAGTGGCGCCTTTGTTTAGTAGTAGTTTAGTTTGGTCGTTCAAACTGCGATATTCATCGGCATGTTGATGATGCGTAAATCTACTTTTCACATCCTCGTGGACTTGTGCTTGACTTGATTGGCCGGATCAATATCGATCCAGATGGGATTGGGGTACTAAAAGTTAAATTCGTCTAAAATGGAAAACATATTTTAGGGAAACTTTGAGGTTATGAAACAAAAGTAAGGTTGATTAAATGTTTTGTTGTTTCGTTAATATCTTATGATGCTAACGTAAAGGGAAACCTTGACTATGTCTCGATGTGTAAACTGCAAGCTACGTTAAATAATTCTGCGCAACATGTTTACAAGAAGCGCTACTATTATATAATAGATTATGGGGTTCTCTGCCAGCGCGTATTAAGTAAATTGTTAGTTTGTGCAGATTTGTTACTGAAATGAAATTTTTTTTAAATTTCTCTTTCAAAATAAAAACCAGAGAGTGCCCCTTAGCATTACAATCAATCCAATATTTCGATGCCGTTTTTATACAATGAATTGTCAAGGCCACCAAAATTCGTTCCGAGTCTTTTTCTCTGGAGCATCTATTTCCCTCCAATGAGATAATAATCTGTTCGATTTCAGCAGCTCACACTACATGATTTCTTTCCGGTCCCACCAAGCGAAGAGTACTGTCGTCACTAGACGCAATCAAACCATGCTGCACCCATTTTCCTTCCTTTTGAATTTTTCCCTATGTATGTAAACATTTAGAAATACCGAGGCGCGAACGCGTAACTTGTATTTGCTTCACTCGATAATGCCTGCCCTCTTGAAATTGTTCCTTTTGAAGCGTTTCAACCAATCTTTGCATATCGCTTTCACTCATTCTGCTGTATCTTTTTGGCACAAACCCTGACCCTGACCCTGACCTGCTTATTTGGCACAAACCCTGACCACTTTCTTCTATTACGTTGGTATTAGGTTAACAGATGTGCAATCTATAAAAAAGACATTCAAGCATATATGCTGACTAAACATTACCTCAACTTATTTGTGAAACCCGAAAACTTGTGTGCACACGTAGTAGTTACCTCTGCAAGGCGGTAAATTGTTGTACAGCGTATTAATTGTGGAAGTAAATCGCTAAATCTAACTTACCGAAGTAAGACAAGAAAAAGAACACGTAAGAAAAGCTTATGTCCGTTACAGTTAGCGTGAAAAAGAGTAAAGAAAAGGGAAAGAACTAAATTTTAATTCTCTATAATATTGGGTGGGCGTGGTTGATTTTTTCTATTTTCAAAATAAAAGTGGAACTTTATATAGGGTTTCTGTTGTAGTCTACGAGCAGAAGCAAAAACCCAAAGATATTGAAGGCTTTGTGGGCGGAATCTTTGAAAAGTTTAGGTCACTTATAAAATCCTTTGGCAAATTTAGAGCCGACATCTTAGTTTTCGCTAATAGGACAGCTATACAGCTGGGCAAATCGACAGAGGAACGGACGAACAGACTGACGTGCTTACACGCATTCCAAACTTGAAACTGTCCAAGAATTTACATACTTTATGAAGTTTTTAAAGCTTGTTTCTCCGCGTCATAAAGGTATTGAAAAAAAAAATTAAATTTTGCAGCAGGTTTCTTATTAAATATATTTTAATTGAATGCCTTTTGATCAGCAAATATTTTCCAAGACTATAAATATCTTCTTTTGAGAGTATAACTTTCACTTCTTTTTTGCTTCACATTCATAGCCTTAAGCAAGTGTCAAAAAGCAATGCAAGTTTTAATTGAACACACGACTCTTGTCAGAGGACACACTTTTTCTGTGAAAATCACTTGTTAAACCAGTGAACGTGATTAAAAAGGTTATTTCAATCCTTAGGCAAGTGTGCGTACATACGAGCTCAGCTCTCTCTCTCTCTCTTACATCCCCTTATACAACATAAATGACCTTCAATTACTTTAAGGATGTTTGATAATTTCATGGATCAATTAGAGAAATCGTTGCGTGTGCTTCATTATTATGAACTTGAAACCCCTGCCATCCTAACAAGAGAACTTATAATAACTTATAATAGAGGAGAAGAGTAATGTTTGAAATTTACGCTTGAATGCAAGGCTCATAAAATATCCTTTGTGTGCACTTTTGTTATATGATAGAAGAAAATTTGCCACGCCTGGCGATTGTTGAACGCACTCAATAATATTTACTGACATTTGCGAATTGGCACACGAGGCCACTAAGCAAGCAACAAACAGCTACTCTCGCGTTTCACTGCTTCGCTATTCCTTCCTAACTTTAAGCCACTTTCACACTTTAATTTCTGCTTTTGTTGTAATGTTTTTCCCCTGTTTGCTTTTGTTCTGCTATTATATCCAAAGGTGTAATACACCAGTAAGTGTGTCTTCAAATGTTCATACGAATACATGCGGTAATGAATTTGTAACGCTTCATTGATGATGTCCTCTCTCTGTCGCTTATGGTGTTCCATGTGCAATAATATATAAACACGTGTTGTCAGTATTATGCACGAGTTGTTTATTAAATAACTTTACTTCTTCTCTAAACACATAAACATGCAAATATATATTTGCCGCACACAAGCAAACAACCAAACATACATACATTCGTTCGCGCATTCTTGTTTTCAATATTTTGATTAATACTGGATTAAAGTGCACGTTAAAGTGGAGTGCAATGCAAACTAAACCAATATAATTCATTTAAATGTATGTATATGTATACGTTTATAGGTTTAATAGTGTGACGCACGACTCAGATATTACTTGTTTGCGCAAAAGTTTAATGAGAAGGAAGAAAAATATCCTTGAAAACGTAAACATGTGCGTATGAGGTTGAATACACTAAGGGCAACATAATGAAAAAACTTTACATATATATATATACATATATATATATATATTATTTCTTTCTTTCGCGATCCCAAGATTGCTCGGCTTTAATCTTACTTTCACTGAATAAATCAAGCATCAAAAATGGTAGTAGATATAGTCCCAGGAAAATAAATAATATGTAGGTCAAGTCACGTGATCAAGCAAGAAAAATCCAACAAGTTTCATCCTTCAGTTCAAGGCTTCTCGATGTTCGTTTTATAGAACGACTGTTCCCGACTGACAAAAAATGGGGTCTGATTTTCCGAAAAGATTTCAACATTTGGTTTGCAAACAATCGTCTGCGTTGCCTACGCTTGCCAGAATAATTTTGTTTTTCTTTCGTCTCCAGCATCATCGACGCGATCTGGTTTAAAATCAACAAAAATTAGACAAATTGTTTTCGACGAAGAAGTTTTTTCATAACAATTCATGTTAATGCCGAATGTGAACCGCGCTTTTCCCCGTCATATACCGATGCTTACTCAATTATTTATTGATTCATTGATTTAATAATGAGAAAAGTGGAATCACTAGAAACACTCGAAACAAAATGATCGAAATAATAGTTAATAGATGCCGTTTGAGGACTGAGAAGTTCAAAAAATATGAATTTTAGGTTCGAAAATTATTGCCCGACATGTTACATAGGGACGGAAAAAGAGAGCGGCAGAGGCGACTTAGGAAGAATTGAAGAGCATGGGGAGATGTAAACGAATAGAGTGATAGTCGCTTTCGTATTGCTACCAAACGAATAGCAAGACCGATGAGCTAGGAAACAAGCAGAGTTGCTTGTGGACTACCTATAAAGTGACCGGCGGCTTAAGAAACAATTAAAATGGGCGAGAGGGAGGTAAATGTAGGCTAGGAAACGAATAAAATAATTGACGGGCTAGCGAACAAACGACGTGAAAGTTGGATTTGCAAACGAACAAAGTCTCACAGAATTTTTTGACTTAATTGCATTATAGGCATTACCTTACATAGAGAAATTCTCCAAAGTATTAGCTGCTCAATTAGCTGAACGCTCTTTCATTGTTGTGCATGCAAGACTAAGGCAGGCTGACTTTCCGAAAGCGTAAAAGAAAAGTAAATCATATAAAAAGTATAGGGAACTAGACATTGCTGCTGACACGAACAATGTGAAAATGCTTGCGAATTTACGGCAATCAAAAAGTGATTGCACAGCTTACGTGAAATTCAACTTGAAGTTCGCAGCCAGTGGTACATTGGAAAATAAATCCACTTAAATATATGCTAATTGGCCAAGACCCCATAACGATTAATTACAAAAGAAGTTGCCGTCGGTGTTGTGTGTCCCCATACTTGTGTATTTGAACGAATCAAACGCCTGCTTGGAATTTGCTGGATTACATTCTTTACTAGATTTTTTGGATTTCTTTTCGCCCTCAGCGATAAATTCTTTAATATTTGTCCCCTTTAGTACTTCACATTTTGAACCGAATCCTACTCGAGGTATTTGAGCTCTCTCTGTCTCTCTCGTCGTAAAGGAATTTCATATTTTTGCTTTTTGGCTTTTTACTAAGCCACACGGGCGCTGTTTTTTCTGGTAGCTCTTTGAGCAGCGAACGGTTTAAGCTCGTAGGGTTTAATCGTAACCGTTTCACTAGGCTTTAACAGTTCTTAATGAATTACATCTTTCTGGTGTTTTTAAAGACGGACAATTGTCTTCCTGTCAACGCAATTCGGGCTTGCAGTCGATGTAGATGGTGCGGCTTAGCTATCCGTGATCTTTTCTACTTCGTATAGAGAATAAATCCACTTTCCATCTCCAATGACGTCACGACGTATCTCGGGTTTAACTTAGTTGGTACCAATATGCCGGTATTCTGAATCTCTAGCGTCTCACATAGATGATTGCTCTTTGACCTACTCTTTAGTTCGTCTGCAACATCGAAATCTTTTGAAGCGCCGATATTATTAATCACGTGGATATGAAAAAGAAAGCAAAAAATTTATACCACACGCAAGTGTTTTCGCAGACACTTTTCCATTGTTTGACGTGCCCGCTTGACGTTTATTAAACTTTTCGCTGCTGACTGCGCTGCTGTGCGTTTCATACTTGAACACGAGGTGTTCAAAGCTCCACTAAACCTTTCGATAGGTTCATAAACAACAACATATATACATATATATTCGTGCTTTTTAGGCGGGTCAAGGAAATTTATATTTCACAGGCAGATTACATTTCATTTCCCTTATCCCATGGGGTTCGTATAAAATATTAAAAATTCTTTCTATTTTCAAACAAGATGTGAGTTGAGGAGCTCGCCAATATGCAGGCGAAAAGAAAGCGGAAAACAATTATTTGTCTATTTATAAAATCAGGAAGCGACGAGAAAGGTTCAAGAATGCAATCGGCTTTCGTTTTATATAGAAATGAATTTGTTCTATAGAGCGTGACAAACAACGCCGCTAATAAGGAAGATGAACAACATGAACAAAACAACAATGTCCCGTGTGATCGAATGCGAGTAGGACGAACTAAAAATCGATTGAAAGGCATTCGCTGGATGGAAATCTGTTCCATTTTGCATTTTTCTTCTTTTTGCACTAAATTCGATTATACACATTTTTTGCAAAAGTCTTTAATTAAAAAAAAAAAAAAAAAGGTTAATAAATAATTGCCTTATGTCAAAGTGAAATTTTTAATTGCTCCAGTTTTTATGTAACAGTTATGGCGGTATGGTATGTGTGTGTTTCTACGTATGCTGACCGCATAAGTATATTGCCAAGTGTCACACGCGCACACATACACACACAGACTCGCATGCATGTGCATGTGGACATGCACACGCATACAAAGTAACCAAATTATTGTCAATTTTGTGGTTGACATGTGCGTAAAATTACCAAACGCGCACCATTATCAAACTAACTGCAAAACTAACATTTTATATGTGCCAGTGTGCGTGTTCGCCAATGCTCGGACTACACTACACTGCACTACACCATGCACAATGATTGTGGTGATGCAACTCTTTGACAAATATGTAACGACCATTTAGGCCACTGACAACGATTTTGTGAAAGTTGTGTTGCAACACAATAATAAAATTTTACCTCTTTTTTTTTTTTATGTTCTGCTTGTTGACAGTTTTATTAGCTTTTGCAAAATGACAGAGCGCGAAAGGCATAGGCGTAACTTAGCTATATATTAATATTTGCGCATATATATATATATATATATATCGATCGTGATAACGACAGGCATATAAACTAGATGACATTGTCACAACGAATGTATGATTTTTAGTTAATTGCTTTTTTTAGCAAAAACTCGCTCAATAATTTTATAATATATTTAAAATATTTATTGCAACAACAAAAAAAAAAAGACTAAAAGGTGATGATAAAATTGCAATTAAATCTTTCCCCGTATGAACGAATCAAAAAAAAATAAAAAATAAAATAGTTAAACATATAGATAAAAAAACAAAAAAAAAAAAACACCGATAACATGGATATGCATAGAGGACTTAGTGGCACCACATACAGCCTGTGTAAGTAATCGAGAATAACTATTGTTCATTATAAACGGACATCGAAATAATAGGAGATATTTTGTATAAGGTGATGATTACTCCCCTTGCTCAGCTCTGCCTGTCAAAATGTTTTTAATATTCAAGAGATCCTATAAAATGTATAATAGAATGGGGAGGAAGTAATCCATTATTTTTCCGTTAGATGACTTGAGTGAGCGATCTCTCGTAAAGTATGGATTCAACCATTTCAGATTTATGCTCGTTGGAAAGGTGACATTTTCCACTTTTCCTGTTTTTTGATTCGCCCATTCAGTTGTAAGTTACAGGGTGTCAGTCGCTGCTTCACCGCGTTTTGAGCGCGTTCGTTTTCGTCCAATGTTGTCGTATGTGTTCCATTTCTCATCCCCATCCCTTTTACGAAATAGGCCGATTTCATTCCGTTTGGCCAAGCCTTGGCAGATGGAAATTTAATCCATCATATTTCTTTATATCAAACATCAAGATTCTTTTTAGATCCAGCTTTGTGCGGATAGTTTAAAACTGTTTTATGGTCGATCTTTAGCTTTTGGGCGATGCTACGACTGCTAACATGCCGGTCAATTTCGATTATTTCTGTGATTTTATCGAAATTTTCAACGATGGGCCGGTCTGTGCGAGATACATCTTTAACATCAAAAATACCTGAACGACACCGACGAAAAAAAATTGCAAGTAATTGCCTGTTGCAGCATACACCATAAACACCATTAATAATTTCAGCCGCTTGGCTTGCATTTTTTCGCCTTTACGGAAGAAAAACTTCGTTAAGTTCCATTGTTAACGCCCTGTAAGTCCTCACTGAAAGAACTAAACAAAAACAGCAAAAGAGTTCTTTTAGTACGAAACGAGCATATAAAATTGTTTGTTGGTCGATGCTTTACGAGATATCGATGACTAAAGTCATCTACTGAAAACATGATGTATTTCTTTTACCCCAAACCTAAGTTAGTCTTCATAAGTATCAAATTGTGAGTCAATATTAGCGTACCTCTCGACCCGACTGACCGCCTATACAATGCCTATAGTAAACATTCATAAACCACACAAATGCAACAATGAAAATTTTCACATACATTCTAGAAACGATTTTCCAGTGGGTATAGAAAAATATCATTAGCATTTTTTTGAGTTTTTAACTAATTCTCAATGGGCTGAAGAAAGCTTATGAAAGATTCTAATCAATTTTAGATCCGATCCCTTTATATATTTCTTAACCTGTTCAGTGTTAAATTCGATTTTGATGCACGAAAATATAGTCATGCGAAAACAATCGCCCTTTCTGTGCACAAAATCTTTGAGTTCATTGTATAAAATGTTTCTAGCAATTTCTTAATTACTTCCTCCTTCTATCGGCATTTTTACGCAGACGTATCACGTTACGCTAGTACAGATTTAGTAGAAGAGAAGAGGTTATCACGGACTAGTTCTCTCGAATCATATCCGGATTAGGTTAACAAGCATGCAATGGACATTTAAGACAAATTGCTTCATGGAGCATTGATTAAAGGATACATCCTGCCGTTGTAAGCCACAGGCATAGCCACAGTTTGTTTTATTTTATATCAATTTTTTTATTCCAAAGGAACTGCCAAATTAAACAGAGCAATAGCAATTTTATTAAATTTCATTTTATTGCAATAGAAATTTATTATAAATAAAGAAATGTCTCTATGTCCTTAGAGAAAAATAAAATCAATCCAATGACTTATGTTGTTGTGCATTGTTTATGGCGGTGATATGCATGCACTAATAAGTATGAGAAAAGGCTTTTATTGGCGCGTCTTTCTCAATAAAGTAATAACGATATGGAAAATTGCATACCAGCAGCTGTACGTGACAAAGAATTAATGCAAAATGCTTCGATGTTATGACATGAAAAAATATACTCACACCTGAGTGATCTACCTTTTCATCTAAAAAGCATTATGCGTGTAATTTATTTGTCCCCATTTAAGATAGTCACACCTTTCTTTTATATCCACCACTTCGGAATTATCATTTTTTCTTGAGCGTAAGCCCGTTTAATATCTGCCCTTGTATTTCTATGTTTAATCTACAAGTTGGCGTATTGGTGTGTTTCGTTCCAGCGACACTCCAGATTAAGACCCTTTATAATGTTTCTCGACAAAATTTGTGAAAAATAATACTTCGGCATACTAAAAACATGCTTGGAAAAGATCAGAACTGCGATTGAATTTATTCTGTATTCGGATCACAATAATCTATGGTATAAAAGGATTCTCATGGAAAGTAGGCTTCTATATAGCAATAAGGTATAATATAAGTCATATAAGAATTGTCATAAAAATTAGGGTTATCCTTATGTTTGCTACTCCATAACTAATAATTGGCTGATTCTTGTAAATATGTACTCTACGCAGTAAAAAGCTGATATTTCTATTTGTTAAGTCCCCGAGTATGCATTATGGGGGATACTTTAGCATTGCGATCGTTCAGTAGTTATACTTGACTTTTTGACTTTGCATCAACTTTGGTATTACGAAGGAACAGTCACAGTAAAACCACGCCCATATCAATTTCGTTATAATACGCATTTGTAAAGGCACGCAAATCTCAGACAAAGAAATGACTTCTACTACGTCACATCCCTATGATGTCGCTCAAAATATGCCTATTGATCAGGAACTTGGCAACGACCCTTGCTGCTGTTAGCCTCTACGTATTAGAATTAACAGTAAAACCTTATCTTTGTAGTTACTTTTTTACTGTCGAAGCTGCTTCTAGGATACCATAAAAATACCGTTGGCAGGCATCAGGGGCATGCTGGATTCGTCATCCGTGGCATTACGTACTAAGCCCATTCCCCCCCAATATAAGCACACTTCTCCCATCCTTTTTGTATATGTGCATATGTCCAAGTTAGTAACAACATACCAGATACCTGTTGTTGACGCTAAGCATTAAAATAATGACAATATGTTGACATGAATTTATAGTTGTTCTAACAAGTGTTTGAAATATTTGCTCTCTTTTATGTACCGGATGGTGAATGTACGCATCATATACATCTATGTGGAAACCATCAACAACATCAACAACACTATATGCATAAGTGTCTTTCTTATATTATAGTTTCTATGCAGTTGGTTTAAATTATGACTGCAGTATACGGTTAAATAGATATTTTATGAACCCTGCAAGCAAAATAGAACCTTAGAAGGATAAAATACATCTGTCCGCAGGTTAAGTTTGAGTTCTTCAACAGGAGACTCTAATTTTTCATATATATTTCACACGCTTATGTCTGCAAATGCTTATGCTTTAAACGCTTTAATCTGCCCACTGAAACATAGTGACCGTCACTGTGTCTATTGATCCATGGGTTCTTCCTCATTTTTGAGTAATTACACTTGTATGCGACCAAGAACATACGTCTTGTGTAAAGTACTCGACTCATTATTTGCGGCTGCGATAAAGGCAGATGTAAGCTAATTAAGAAAGTGCACGTCTAATGCGTAATGAATATGAATATGGCGGAAGTAATGAATAATATATAAAAATCCTCACTTGATGGTGTTCAATATTTATCAAAGGTTTACCTCACCCCTCACTTCCTGTTACGTAGAAAGGTAATTCCAAAATAATTTTATTCAAAAACAGCCATAGTAACAATAATAGCTTAGCATGCGGTAGCCCTAAAGAAATAATTTGTGCTGGTGGTTGTTGGTTAAGTTAAAGTAATAAAGAATCTCTTCTATCACGTCGTTTTGTTAGGGTTACTATTCTCTCACGTACTACTGCTGCTCTTGCATATATGCCTCAGTTGATTTCGAAACTAATAAAAATTTTTTAAATGCATACACAAAATATTCTCAATGCTTATGGGAAGAGGAGTATAAAGTATTTGTTTCGGTTTAAGTCGAATCATTTTAATGACATTCGTTTGCTTTTTGAAGTCCAAATATAGGTTATAAATGTGTAAAGAGAAACTTATTTCGAATTAATATAGGATTTAAATGCTTGGAATGGTTGGAATGCTAGCTCGTTTGACTATGAACCCTTACCCATAAGTTCAGTCTATTCCTTCTTCGCAATCAACCAATTTATGAACTTTTTTTCTCCAGTTAATAGCTCAACATGTATTTAGTTATTAGAATATTACACACACAGAATACAAACGTATGTAGAGCTTTTAATATACCTTCAGCAGTGAAAAGCACATAATTTCTTACTCATCCAACTGACATATTGCTTGATGTCTTATAACAGCTAGTTGATTAGAAGATTTTTCTTGGTTATATTGTACGTCTGCAGAGATTGGAGCAAAACGAAATGTTGTGTCATTTCATATAACATGTTAGATAACTATTATAGCAGTTGTTCGAAGGGAATTTGCTTTTGATCGAAAAAGGTGTACGAAAAGCAAAACAGAAAAATTTACATAATTATAAACTTCAACATTCTCCCATAAGATGAAGAAATGCAATTTCAGTCAAAGGAGAAACGATATGATTACAATATTTAACTGTTACCAACGCCAGAAGGTCCAAACAAAAGGGTACTTTAGACAAAGGAGACAATAGAAACAAGGAAGAAAATTATACTTGGTCGTGTTCGAATTTTTTACACCCATCACCATTATTCTAAAAAGACAAAAAAAGTAAAAGAACTAAATTTTCATGCTCTATAATATAAAGTTGGTGAGGCTGACGGAATATCCCTTGAAAAGTTTAAGGCACTTCCAAATTCTTTTGCAAATGTTTGGGCGATATCTTCATTTTTGTGAACAGGATAATTTTTACCACAAATTTGCAAACAGGCAAGTGGACAGACAAACAGACGGACATGCTTAAAATGATTTACAATTTGATGCTGGTCAAGAATATGTATACCTTGTGGGGTCTCTGAGGCTTCCTTCTGGGCGTTGCAAACGTTCTGACAAAATGAATATACCCCTTGTCCTTTGGTGATGGGTACAATTCACATGTCCCTAAATATAGTGGATAACGTGATGAGTGCTTGGATGGAAAATTCATTTTTCAGATAAAGCAAGTAAAACTAAAGCAAAAAGGTGGTGGGCTGCACCACCTCGCTTTATGCTTTCATTCAGTTATTCACACAATGGCTTTTTAGAACAAGGTGTTACATGGAAAGTGGTCCAAAGGGTAAGTCGATCCAAGTTATTTTCAAATCAATTTCAGTAGCGTTCATTCTCCAAAACACATCGGAGCTCTAAAATTTATTAAAATAGATCCAAAATTGTCACGTGTAGGTTGAACACAACAATATATGGATAGACATTAGACGGACAGGTGGACAGAAGTACAGACAAACTTAGGTCGAATCGCCAAGATGATTCTGAAACGATCGATATTATTAAAGCTGGATAATTCAAGTCCTTCTCGGCGTTGTTGCATACATCCGCACAAATTTTATATACCATTGTACTGCAAGCTGTGTAGGGGTGAAAACTCTTTTCTTAAAGAAGTACCATTTAAGTTAACTGATCGGAAACATTGGTGATACATGAAAGAAAATTCATTATTTTCTAAGAATCTGTAAAAAATTCCCCGTATAACGTCTTATTTTGAAAAGTCGTTATTGGCATTTCAAAAATTTTTCGACAAAACTCACTGAGTAATAGCACGTCGACATTTTAAATTAGTATGAAAAATTTGGTTCGAGTGGGTAAAATTTTTTGCAGCCGCTCCCATATAACCGCTTCTACAAAAATATGTAATGTTCAGCATTCCGTGGTGATAATGAGTTCATAATACTAAATTAGCAGAATAATTCACTTTATCCAATTTGGACCACCTATGTGGATACAACAGCGTATACGAATTCTCAGGAAATATAAGGCTTTGTCTATTTTTTGGACCTCACTCCGTATAAGATGTCTCACGGTTAGTAATTCCTTCAGAAAAAGATTTAATTTTTAATATTTTATGATAAAAATTGGTCCTTGGGGATTGGTATTTGGATCACATAAGTCTATTTTTTAGACTCTCACAAAAGGATTATAATGAAAAGCAAGCCCTTATGTAGAAAGAAAGTTTAATTTATAGTTTTTTTAGGACCGAAACTGAAAAGTAATAAAACTTTTAAGAAGTAAATTAAGCTTGCTAGATTAGAATCCCGCCATACGGTGTGTTGAGGGCCCTCCAATATGCGGGCCTTCATGAAAAGTATGCTTTTATATGAGAGTAGTGTCAAATTTTTGATGTATTACTAACAAAACGAGTGACTAACTGTGCTAGACGAAGCGGCGTAGGATATTTAATGATCGGCGTTGCCCGAATATAATGTTTTTACTTGTTTATTAGTCCTTTAATACCATAAATTCTCTATATCGGTTCACTTGGCGCATACACACATATAGACGATCTAAAAATCAAATTATAATAAAAGAAATAAATCAAATTTTATATATTTGTCAATATAAGAATTTCACATTAGTTATGTTCAAAGGCCCCCTTGACCGTGATCAATGCTCTGTTAAATGTCATTATATCCGAAGCTACGTTGACGAAATCGACAAAATATGCACAAAATAAAATATCCACAGCATCATTAATATTTCACTTAATAAAAGAAATTCATTGCTATGGCCGGTGTTTCATAAACACGAGAAAGGTTTATTATAACACTTCATTCCGTCGACTTAATCCCCTGACTACAATAATACAATACAATCCTAACAATCAAATGAAAATCAAGCAAAAAGTTTCATATTAAATCGATGTTGTGCGGGTAAAGAACAAAAAAATAAGAGTGCAATTCACGGCCATTCATAATGAAAGAAGGAAGGAAAGAATTGTTTGGCAGCATGTTTAAAAGAAAAGCAATCATTGTGTTCAATATGTTGGCCATTGTTCTACAAATCCGAATTTCGTACAAAACCACACAACCACACAAAATGTAATTTATGGCATTGCAAGAAAGAAGTAGGAAAACAAAAACAGAAACAAAAACCTCTTGGCTTGGCATTCTCAAGCGAAGGTTCTCGAAAAAAAGCGAAAATATATTATGGAAAAATAATAAAGTGCGAAATTTTTGAACAAGCACACTTTATTAAAACATAAGAATGACAATTATTCAAAAAAAAAAAAAAAAAAAAAAAGAACAAACTTTTTTAATATCGACAGTTAGCTTGCTCCTCTTCGCCTCACATAATACGTTCTTGGCATCATATACATCTGTCATAGCTAATGTGCAGTGGCATTACAAACACGAAGAGGCACAGCTGACGGATGGATACACTATATATTGAATGTAAGGCCAGCACCAACAATGCAGCAAATCTGAATGGCAAAAAAATTGCAAATAACAAGAAGATCAAAAGGAGCACAACTTGTCGGTTTTAATTGGAAATCTCTTTAACGCACCAATAAAAATGAGATCATATGTCTATGAATGACAATGCAGGAAATCAGAACCTTGGAGAAGGAACGAACGATAATTTGGAGCACAAAACCTTGCATTGATAACCATGATTGTAAACGTACAAGCAAAAGTAGTAAAAAAATGTTTTTATCCCAAAGTATTAGGAAAAACAACTCCATTAATACAACTACATTAATACCTGCTTGTATGCCGAGAGAAAAGAGTCGCCTGCTTAAACGAAAGAATGTGGCACCGTTTCCAGGGTGGCAGCCCTTTACAGTAAAGGCTAACTCGCCTTGTGCAATACCTTATTGGGTGATGCGGAAAATTGCACCATGTATGTGTAATGATAAGTTTCCCTGGCCCTTGACGAAGGAATGACAATTTCCAGCACAAAACATTGCAATGATAACCATGGTCGCAAACGTACAAGAAAAGGCAGCAAAAAAATGTTTTTATGTGCTTGGCTAATACGTTAGGACAAACAACTCCACTAATATATGTTTTCTTTTTCTATTCCCTTCGCTTGAGAATGCAAAGAACATCTGGAAGAAACTGACTATATGGCTTAGATGAAAAGCTATGCCTGCCTATATGCAGAGTGAAGACAGTCGCCTGCTTAACTCGAAAAATGCGGCACCGTTTCCAGGCCGGCAACCATTTTTTAGTAAATGATAACGCTCTAAATGAGATGAAGAGTTTCCCTGCCCCTTGACAAAGGAATGATAATTTCGAGCACAAAACCTTGCAATGATAACCGTGATCGTGAACGTGCAAGCAAAAGCAGCAAAAAAATGGTTTTATCCCAAGGTATTAGTACAAACAACTCCACTAATATATGTTTTCTTTTTCAATTTCCTTCGCTTGAGAATGCTAAGGACATGTGGAAGAAACTGATTGTATGGCTTAGATGAAAAGCTGTACCTGCGCATATGCAGAGCGAAGAGAGTCGCCTGCTTAACTCGAAAACTGCGGCACCGTTTTCAGGGGGACAGCCGTTTAAAGTAAATGGTACCGGGCTTAGTGCAATGCCTCAATGGGAGATGCGGAAAATTGCAATGACAATGTAATGAAGAGTTTTCCTGCCCAATTTGTCTCTGTCGGATCAAATTATTAGAAAGTCATAAGCGGCTTGGGCCACCGAATTTAACTCGAATGAATAATTTCTGGTTATGAACATGTATAGTGTTTAAGGTCGCTGATTAAAATGTCGGACACGTCGAATGAAAAAATATTGTGATGCATGTACAATGCAGTCTAATTCGATTAACACATTTCCACTAGAAAAGAAAGCAACGAAAAATTGAAATCAATTTTTAACGTGTGCATGCATAGCATGGCATTAAATCAGCTGTTGAAACGAAATCAAAATTCAAAACGCTACTTAGCTGCGCTTCCCCTCCTCTTTTTTCTTTTGTGTTTTTCTTTTTCAGTATTTCATTTACTTGTGTTACTCGCCCTTTTCTCTCGGAACAATTATACTTGACATGTACGTGTCGGTATTTAACCTTGCCGGCGCATGTTTGCGCGCAAGTTACTACCTACATAGGGTACAGCATTTTCAAGAGCATAATGCTAGCGTATAATATCGTTGAAAAGTAGAAAAAACACATCTCATTACACTATAATTACTTAAAGGAAGCAATGTTGTTTGTTATTTTTGTGTACAAGGCAACGCATGTTTACCGTTTATGTGGGTTATATATGCAGCAATTGTGATAATAATAGTAATGATGGTAATGAGCTGTTAATGTTAATGAAGTTAATGACCTTGTTGCAAACACAATGTATGAAAAAATATCAAGCAAAGTTTAAAGATGATGAGGAAAGGAGGGAAAGTTGTTTAAATCTTCATTTATAATTTTTAGGGTAAGGAAATTATTTTCATTAATCAGCAGCAAAGAGAAAACCATATTAAATTTCATTCGTGATCACTGCTTATCTCTGCACATGGCTTCCTAATGATAATGCGCCTTAATGCGTATCTTTCTCACGGATCAAGGACACTTTGAGTGAATTTTATTAAAAGAGCTTCACATCATCGAAATTAATCAGACTAGATTCTAGTTCTACGTTTCATCCAAACATTCCATCCAACTTTCTGTCAAGTCATTAAACATGTGTCTAGTGAGGCATTGTTGAGGTGAAGACGTTTCCTTTCGCATTGCTCAGCGTGGACGCCTGCTTTCGTCGCATTAGTTGTTGAAAATAGAGAGAGGGATAAATATTCCGACAAGCATGAAACAGTTTACAATGCACGATCTTCTTCTTGACCCGAGAAACGCAGGGCATTATGGCATCAAAGTTGACTTTGTCACCGTTTACTGAACTTCATTTCTCTTCGATCCCGATCTTTCTCGTAATTTAGCTTTCGCATAGCTCACTGATCATCATCCGTTATTCTTCTCTTGAAAAATGCTTCACATTAGCCATTAAAATTTTTACTCTTAATTCCGTATGTCAAGTTTTTCCTGCATTCAGTGTCAGCAAAAAATGGTTCTGGTCAAAGTTTAGATGCGCCGATATTGTAAAATGAAATATTTCGTGCTTTCACTCTCTCAACATTTTAGAAAAGGCAGCCTACACCTAGACCACAATGGAACCCCATAGACCATTTAATTCACTTACTTATAAACTGCCCGAAATATCTACTTTCACTACTACTACTAAGCTCTTCGTTTGCGAAGTCTTTATTATTACTACGATGTGTAGCATAGAAGAAGAGAGTAAGTAAGTAAATCCCTTTAATTTGTTTGTGTCTATTACAAGAGAGTTTTCCTCTATTTACGGTAGGTGACCGGACTCAGCATCGAGATACCTTTGACTACCTTTAGTTGGCCTTGACTTTAATGCCTTTTAAATATCTTAAAAAAACTGATCGATTCCCCTTATAATATCCAATTCATCATTTATTTTGCGAGACATCGCAATTTGCAGACGATTTCTTTAGATCCTTTTTTTGGCATTCGGAAAACGAAGAACCTTCGTATATAGGGGATTGAAGGAAGGATAATGCCGGAAGGTTTACTTAACGGAAACGAAACCTAAGCTGGCTGCTAGTTTTTATGCATCGATCTACGAAGAACAAACGTAGCTTTGGGCTGAAAAAATCTAAATAACTAAAAAATCTACCTGTTCAGGTCGTTACGATGCCGGATACTTATACACGTGTAGAATTTTGAACTATGATTAGGATAGAAAAGTTGTTCTTGGCACTTTTGGCTCTGTCTTCAGTAATTATAAAATTGTTTACTCAGGCATTCCAAGAATTCATCTACGAACTCTCGTATACCGTGCTTGACATATCTATTCCTTATGAATCTTGTTTCCTTCTCTCTTGCAACTTAAACACTTTCCTACATTTACATAAATATTAACATAAATTTAAAAACATAAACATGCAAAACAAATTGCATTTAATTGCCATAACTGCTCCGTGTGAAAAACGAAAGCAAAGTGTGAGTGCGTTTCCTCTCGTCTCACTCGTTTACGGCGCTTAACTAACACCTTGCTTTATGATTAAGAGACTCGTATTTTTGCCATATGTTCGTATGTGTATGAGTATTTACGTTTGTGCATGTTTATGTATTCGTGGAAAATGTTTATTGTCACGCAGTATGATATGTCAGTAGAGAAATACATACATACACTTGGCATACAGCTTGAACAACTTACCTACCACTGGCTGCCTATCGAACCGTTCCCCTATAGTCTCGACACCTACGTTAGGTAAACGTGTATGATTACAAGAGTGTGACAAGTGCTGATGTGTTAATGTTTAGCAAATTATGCTTTACATTACTAAAAGCAAAGGATGTCATCAAACTCAAGGAAAAATTAAGAAAAGTTTTTGTTTGTTTTGAAAAAAAACTTTGAAATTGAAAAACCATCCGACCATTTGACCAAACTATCTACTGACACATCATGGGAAGTCTTTTAAATCATTAAGAGATGAGAGTGAACGCGTGATTGAACTTTTACTCTACTCTAACTTGAAAAAACTAACAACTTACTTAGTACGAGCACTTTAATTACTGCCACACTTCGTTTGTACTTACTTCGTTTAGCGTATTGCACAGCACTTTGCTAATTATGCGTTATATTCTTTGCGAATAGCATAAACGAGCATAAAGAAGAAAAATGACAGACTTTTACTTTCGCTATTACAAACGTATTATCTCAGAAAAAGGAAAATAACAAACATATGACTCTGAAATCATCCATGGCTACAATAGCAACAACCTGCCTCACTGATAATTATCAAGTCATCCTTGCTTATGCATGCATATATACACGAATCATCTCCCATACAAAAACATTTGTCTATATATATACATGTGTTTGTGTAATACTTTCGTATGGTATCGTGATTTTGTCAGTGAAATTCAAAGCATTTGTCACTTCAACGCAACAGCCATGTGAGGAATTCACACACGAACACACACACGCAAGAATAAAGCATACTGTAATTATGTTAGTAAGCGTATGTCTCACACCCTCCTCTTTCTGTGCAGTTTATTTACTTTTTTTCAATCACTGACTTGTCGTGAAAATGGGAAAAAAATGAAGAAAAGAACGTTCATGCAGCCTCGTCTGGTTGTTCCAGTTGCTAAGTGCTGAATTATAGAATAGCCACGTTGGGTGAATGTATAGTTGCAGTTGCTCATCTCCTTTCACACTTGTGTACAGCAGAACTCTTCAAGAAATTCAACGACCGAATGGCAATGACGTATTGTAATAAGCAGTTTTTTATGTCTACCACTGCAGGTCTTAGGGATATACTGCAATTTCTGAATCGATGTAAGCATGTCAGATCGTCCGTCGATTACAAATATTGATGACCAACACACTTTCTTGACCTTAAAGATATCATGATCATATTACTAATTCTCGCACGTAGGCTGGAATTGAAAATTAGTCGACTAAACCAAGGAATGTATGTACAGTAAAACTTAAGTTGAGAATACTTGCGTTGTCTGCTCCTTACCCGTGCAGTACTGCAGACATAACGATAACAATTGCCTCGTATATTGTGTTGAGCATCCCGCAGCATCTGCATACAAACGGAAAAAGCAAACTACGCTCACCCATTTTTTTGGGCTTGTTTTAAGGAATTTTTAAGTACATATAAGTTCTAAGACTAAGGTCATAAAGGACCAGCGTGTAAGGCTATCGGCTTTTTTTAAAAATAATTGTGGTAAGTGTAACAGCTTCGGCTACAGGCGAATATAATTTTTCTACCGTACTGTAAATTATGCAAGAGGATGTCCCGTGTACATGACAAACAGGCCGCGGTTAGAAGGTAGGGAAGTTATGTTAACAGATAGGGAGCGGAAGCAGCCTATTGGGTGCGTGACAAATTAGATCTTCCTATCGACTCGCTATATCTATGGCCGACCAAGTATGCTCTATCACACTTGAGATTTGAACCTGCCAACACTGGCCGGTGGTCACAATACTTAACTAATCGATTACTCATGCGGTTTAAGTCACAGTTTAATGTTCTGCAAGCGATTTTCATGTTCGCTAATCTGCTACCATATACGTTGTGTAAGAAAACATGTAGACCGTTGACTAGATATGCCGCTGAGAGCGATTCAAACCCAATGAGTGATTACTCTACGTGTGATGAGACTAAAGTTATACATCCTTTTACCGTCTTCTTTGTCATTTTGGTACTCGTGAAGTAAAATGCGCGATTGTTCTTTGACAGATGCACTAAAAGCGAAAGAATATTTGGGTTAGGTAGGGCAGTGTCTAACAATATTAGATAGTCAACAACATATATGAAACAGATTTCTTTTGAAATATAAGTTTTCGAAACGGCCTACATAGTACAAGTGGAATGATTGTCAATAATATCAAAACAAGTGAGAACGTTATATTCGACGGTGGCGGATTTTCTCATCCCCACCACTATACTTTTCACATTCTACTCTCCAAGTTCTTCTATTTGATACCCATATCGCTAGTATTGTTAAGAAAAAAGTAATCGCGGTGTCTACCAAATTCATTTTAAAATTAACCCATTTTTAGGCCGATAATACATTTTCATTTGAGGAGTGTTAAATATTCGATCTTGTTTGCCTTATGATAAATCAGCATAAGACCTCAAAAAAGTGAAAAAAAATTAAATTTAATTATTCGTAACTTTTTGTGGACACGGTCGACTGGTACCATTTTTTCGCGTAAGGAGTGGAGTGCTTCGTAATGTTAGTGCGAAAAATATCCGCCTTTCTAACTTTTATAATTTCCGAGTAACAAGCAAAAATCCAAAAATTTTTGTTAAAGTAAACCAAATTGCAATCAGTTTACGCTCCACTACGCGTTTCCGCTGCGACCGATTTGGCCCATTTTCAATACCAACCTGCATGCAGAAACTTCCAATGTCTTTACTAAATTTGAAGTCGATATCTTCATTATTGCGACCAGGAGAATGCCGATAACAGACACCACACGGACACGCAGACGGACAGATGTGGCTAAATCAACTCAAAATTTCACGTCGATCAAGAATGGACACTTAATAGAGTCTCTGAAGCTTCTCTTTGGGTATTCCATATATCATGGAAAAAAAGAAAATGTGTATACCCCCATTTTACAGTGCTGGGTATAAAAATATTCAACTCTATTAAAGCGTCTGCACTCACTATCTAGTGTACCGTAAAAAAAGAAAGGCTGAGTAGAAGAACCTTGGTTGTTAGTGATCATTATACTTTTTTAATTCTAAAACTAATTCTGTGGTCTGAATAAATTATAATATTTATGATTAAAGTATTATTTATTACTTATATAATTTATTTGAACATTACGTTTTAACATACAATTTTTCTTTCCGATTCGAAAATTGACGAAATCTTTCCATTCAAATATTCACCAATCATGCAGGAAGCAATTTTAGAAATCCGGTCCATGTTACTTACTAGCTATAGTCATCAAAGCTTAAGGATTTTCTTTTAAGATTATTTAGATTGCCTTAAGAGTCTTTAGTACAATTATCATTGTTTAATATCTTCAAAAATATGTAAACTTTTTTATTTTCTTTTGCTTAACAACTTCCTCGAATGTTATATTTTTCCATATCGACGGGTTTGTCGCAATAAATAGTTTAATCCCTTAACTGAAAATGTCGTGGCATGTAAGAAGAATCTGATAGTTTGTAATTAATTGTTTTTTGTTTATTTTTTATTTATATTTAAGCATTAATTCAAAATCTCGCAAAGATAGTTTTTAAATCATAAACATTTCGGTTAACCACAAATCGGATAACCAAAGATACCGTACATCAAACCGCATAAATACATTAAATACCTGTTACACGCACACATATTTTTGTATAAATTTTTATGCTTAGCACCGAAAAGTATATTAGTTTAGTTTTATCATTAAGCACACATTCTTTTGATTACCTTTTCATTCGCCATCCGATCTTCACTATTACCTTTCATCGAAATTAACAAAGTTCCTGAGGAAATATATCAGCAAAACAATCTTACTACAGACCCAATAAATCGTCCGTCTTTTGGTAACCTCTACAAGACTTATCTAAACAATAAGTCATGTGTTGAGGCTAGACTTACACTTGCGTTGCATCAATTTCCCTATTCCCCGATAAGCAAGTTATACGGCAAGAAAAAGTCGAACCGAACAATTCGACCCAAGCCGGGTTTTTTTTTCTGACATTCCTTTTGCATAAATTTTTCATTTCCTTTTTTTTTGTTCATTCTTTCTAGCTTTCCTTTTGTCATATGCTTAAAGCAAACTAATCTCTCTACGCTTAGGAAAAACATAAGTGATTTGCAAACACACAATATTTAATTGTGATGTTTTATATAACAAAAGCTTAAATAATAGATTTTTGTGGGTTACCGCAGAAAGCATAAGCAAAAGCAAAAATATTAATTATAAATAAATGTTAAAAATATTTAACAATTTAAATATTGCATCATTTGAAAAAATGCACAAAACAATATTTCACTTTCAGCTTTTCATCTTTAAGCAAACAATTTATTCGCTTGGTGTATTTTTACTGCATGTTAATAGACATACGTTGCAAGTACATTCCGCCAATGTGACTAAAGTGAAAGCCAAAAGTTTTTTACTCGGCGTTACAAATTAATCGGTCCTCGTTTACTTACTTAGCATCATAGGTGGAACTAATCTATATACACGCGTCCATCCGATATGGATGAATAGGTCGGCTGCAGCTATTTCCAATTAGCCGCAAATGTATGATCAGCTGGATCGATAGTCATATGACTCCCAGCAATGGTAAAAGCATAATTTTTCGGAGTCTGAACCACACGGAGTACGTCAAAAAGCCGGATGTCCACGTTTGCGTTTTTGTCTTGCTTTCACATGGAATGCAGAATTATAACCTAACTGTAGAGCTGGGATTTCATCCATCGACGATGTGATGCGCTTGGGATAAAACAAAATATTGATATAGGGAAAGCAAATATTTTTATTTTGAAGTACATTCGTGTACACGTCGTTTTAAGCATGATGTCAATCAAGTCGCCAGTGCGGTTCCTCTTTCAGAAAGGAAGCCAGTGTACAAAATTGTACGGCATTTGTTCGCCTACTTTATAAACCCAACGATCACTCCCACAACATTTTTCCATGAGCACGGAAGTGACTGTAATGCGCCTCAAGAAGGCACAAGTTGTACCCAGACACACACCGGGCGAGAGACCAAATTTCGTTTGCGCTGTGACTTCTTATGAGACTTATTCGTCGTAGTGCTTGTGCTTTTGTCGCGTCGCACTGCAGAACTTGTTTTCACGGTCACAAAGCCTAACCATATCCGGTGGTCGGCCGTTCCTCTTCCATGGATAATTGAAAGAACTGTTTTTTTTTTGTTTTTTGATTGTTGGATGGAGATGGACCAAGATTGAAAGAACCCAATACATTTTTTCTTTACAAGGGTACAATGAAAAGAGAAAAACCAAATTCAC
Organism: Glossina morsitans morsitans; assembly: GCA_001077435.1. NCBI lineage: Eukaryota > Metazoa > Arthropoda > Insecta > Diptera > Glossinidae > Glossina > Glossina morsitans. The sequence goes on along the minus strand of CCAG010016879.1, from coordinate 33,776 downwards.
TAAATTAATTTCTAAATCTTTTTCCTTCTTTCTTGCTTGCCATGCTCTAGATTTTTTGTATACCTTTCCTATCTTCTTCCTATTTCTTTTCGTTATAATTAGATCTGGTTTTTCCTTATTGTTGTGATATGATTGATTTATCGTCTATTGTTTGTATTTACTTAGTATTGAAGGTCTCAGATGTATTGTGAGAGTCGAAGACAGTTCTGCATAAGTTCTATAGCGTTCTTTACATTTCTCTGTAAAAAGCAACCAATTGCTCGCTAATTACTATCCGTCATGTGTATTTCGCAAATGCATCAATTGATTGATTCAACTGATCACTGATATATATATTTACATTTATCGACCGTTTACCTCACTTTTGCCGATATACAGCAATGGCTTCAAAACCCTTCACTGTACTAATACGCTACAGCAAGGAGCAATAAAACGGGTTTTCTAAGCCCTAGAGCAAAGTAAAGATTGGCGATAGCCTTGCGGCCGACGTCAGTTTTTTGTCAAGGTTAGGTGCTCCGTGCTTGTTCAACAATTTGGACTCTCGATAAATTTATCGTCAGGTTAACTTTCAAATTGACGCTCCCACAAACTATAAATAAATAAAACCGAACCGACCGAAAAGCCAAAATAATCTTAACTTTTTTTTTGTTTTCATTTGGGATATAAAAAAAAGTCCTATTACGTGGCATCATCGTGCCGATTTGCCGATTGAAAAAATGTCTTTTTGAAAGACAACTTCCGCTCAAAGGCGATTGCTAATTATTAACAGGGCTCCAAGGAGGAAACGACAGTAGGGAAAATAACCTGAGAGCGAAAAGAGAGATGAAAGTGAAATGAAAGTGAAAAGAAACGATTCTTCTGGATTGCTGGATAGCGGATGACGTCATTTATAGTAGGTAAGGCTGCAAAACTCTGTGAAGTAAGACAAGTTAAGACTGAAAAAAACAAATGTCGATGGGTGTGAGTTTGAAAGCAATTATCGCATAAATCTGTGCATTTGAATCTATATGGATAAGATCCAAGCTTTGGGTGTCCGCACAAAAATCTGTTGGGAAGTCTGAAGTATATTGTTATACGAACATTTTTATATAACTAATTATTGATGATTTCTTTATCTATCATCTCCTCCTTCTACTATTAATGACGTCGAACAAGACGAAGTGTAATCGGGGAGAAGTGCCATTAGGAAATATAACGCAACAATTAGTTGCTATCAGAAAATTAGATCTTGCAGTTATTGAAAAATATTAGATTTCAGTATAAATTCGCGTTGCTATCCAGTTTTGTAAACGCCGAACACAGGAGACATGCGGTGAGGAGGGGAAGTATAGTTTTGTTCTTTTATTGTTGAACGTTGGCAGCAAAGCTTTTAATTATATTATTAATTTTTCATAAATTTTTCATTTCCGTTTTTTACTCTCTACTGCTCAACATCAATTTATTGAACCACAAAATAAAATTATTATTATTTTTATTTATTAAACCAAAGAATGAAATTTTATGTTAAATACAAATGCAAATACAGCGACTTTCATTCATGCAATATTGTAAAAATTTCAATCACCCCCACATATCATCATTACCATCATCATCATCATCATCATTAGCATCATCATCATCATCATCATCATCATCATCATCATCATCATCATCAGCATCAGCACCGTGATCATCGTTCAAAACGAGAACAATAATATCAACTTTATTTTAGTTATTATTGATTACCAAACATTGTGAACTAAATTTTTCACAATAATTTCCAATAAATTTCACTTGAAAACAAAAATTGTTCAACCAAAGTATGGTTTGTGCTTTAACATACAGCGCACATCATAAGCATGTGAACAGGCATGCGAGTAATATGTATATATATATATATATATATATATATTTATTGTATATAACAATACTGCATACAACAATACTGTTATTGTAGAAAATAACATAGATTTTTGTATTTTTTTTCTTCTTGGTGTTACAATGTTTAGTGCTGTTTTTGTTGTTGTTGTTGTTGTGTCGATACTCGCTTATGTATGTACCAGCAAATCATATGAACGATTACCGGCGAAAGTATTTTAACATTGTATGAAGGCGTAGATGATGCATGGGTGGGCGGTTACATGTGTTTGTGTGTGCGTGTGTGTGTGTTATTGTACATATACGTGGGTATACGTTGGTTGATGGTTGTCTTGTTACGTTATGCTGGTGATTTTACAACATTATTGCAAGCGATTTGCGATGCAATCGCGCATAAAATACTTCCCGATGAACAATAAAAAAAATCATATATTGTTTTGTTTTTTGTTTTTTGAAAGGCTATAAGCATGCATGTTTGTACGTCTTTTTATAAGTTACAAAACATTTCAGTTACGACATTTGATAGAAAGTGTAAATATCACGAACATATACTCGTACGCGTACAATAAATATCCTCTCCTCCGTATTCGTTACAACGTTTGCTGTGTTTAGCTTCATCTTCTCTCTGACACTTCTCTGCTATCCATTTTTGTTTTTATCTACTGTATTGTATGAGAAAAACTTATCTATTTTTATTATATATATATATATATACATACTTTCTCTTTCACTTTGCATTTCAGAGGAAATAAGTGCGGTACCTTTGGAAAATACACAACTTTCGCAACAATTCATTGAAAGCCAAATTTATCGAAAAAGTTTAATCGTTCTCATGTAAAAGCTTTGGACAAAGTACCGCCCAACTGAAAGGATATTTCTCGTTTAATTAATCAAAAAAAAAAAAAAATCTTTAGCTTATATAATACATAGAATATACACACAAACTATAGATCATACATATAGTTGTTTTCCTATTAGGTCTTCTAACCTATTAAATATTTTTTTTCCTATACATGACTTAGATACGTTTCTTGCATTTTTTCTCATGATGGCATAGTTGCCTAGAATGAGAAGTCAAATAATAGAATCGAGAATCTAGCAGAAGTCGAGTAAAAATTATATATGTTTTTGATTTTTCCTCTTTTCATCGTTGGCCCAAAAACGCGATGGTGTACCGGATTTCGTCAAAGTATTGCAACAACTGTTACCTATAGATTGAATACGAGAATATTAGACGGACAGGCGGACAAACAGGCAGGCAGGCAGACAAGCTTAGATCGATTTAGAAAACAGTTCTGACTGATCGGAATAATAACAGATGGTTCTACCTCAAGTCCTCCTAATTGTTCTATATATATGTGGGCACAAATTGAATATATTTTCGTACCATAAATGAACTAAGGTATAAAAGTACTTTCGCCAACATAAAACGTAAAACTACTAGGAGTCTGACCAGAGGTTCATTTAAATTTTTATATCTAGCCACGTGTGCGGATCAATTCTAACGTAAAATAAACAAAGCTTGTCCAGCTGCCGGAATTCTTCATGAATTCGTGTACCATGCGTTGATTTGGAAATATTTAGCAACTTCAGAACTAGTGCTGGTGCGTGTTTACTTAAAGATTGTATATACAATTACGCGAAGTAGCAGCCGTGGCAGTCCATTAAAAGTAACGCAGACATCATTAACACGAGCATGCATAAGTTTATGAAAATTCCAAAAATATTTGAAATAAATCCCGTTTCGAAAAATTGGATAACATTTTTCATGCTGTCAATATCCAAGGTATCTGAAATGCTTTTATTTATGTGCATTCCAGGAAAAAGCGGTCGATTGCTTCAAACTTTTTAGGTGGTTTGTTGACATTTCGTGCACGTCCTCTTGGTGGTGGCACTTTAAACTATGGGAACAGGACATAAACGTAGAGCAACGACGGCATTGCGAAATATTCGATTCATTTATCCTCGAAGGCCTATATATGCTCGATTGGAAAAAGCTTACTAGAAACGCTATCTCCATATTAATGTCTGCTAAGGTCGATTTCGCACAATCTGCTAGATCCTACGTGTTTAAACTTTCTTTGGTAGTCGCAAAATATATAAAATATACAAATCCAATTAAAAATTTGTCGAAAAATTGTCTCCTCTCTGTTATATGTGGTTTGCTACGATTTGATTACTCTGTGGTCGTATACTAAGCAGACGTTGAATGTGGTTTTTTAGGTGGCATCTTCCAGATAGTGTTTCAATGACAATAAAGCGATATTTAAATTGTGCTGCGGGTTTTTCAATACTTCACTCCCACATTATACTAAGAGTAACTTTAAACTAAGCCCAATGCTCATGAGTAGCCGCGTAGATAAGAGTCGTGATTACTAAACCAAGTTGGTATTGGCGAGTGCAAGTGCGGTAGAGTTTACTTTGCTTGCAGCTATAGTGGAGTGGTCAGTCGATGAAGGCGACCATCGCGGCCACCGCGGCCACCACTTCTCTATCCCTTTTCTTTCATTTTGTCCTGACCGTCACGGTGTTCAACAAATACGGGCTACGCCTTGAGTGATTGCTCATATTCAAAAAATTTACAATTAATTTGTCTCAGTGACACGCCATCCTAAATGCCATCGTTTAAGGTTATCTGCAAGCATACGCACTCCTACGAGTACCGCTGCTTTAACTTACCCCAAATTGTACCTGCAGGTGAACTGATGGAGCGCGTATTATAAGGTATGAATATCTGTACTTGAGTACACACGTGTGCATAATATGCACACATAAACACGCATCGATGAATGAACAGACACACACACACATAAGTGTATATATGTTATGTGTAAGTTATTTCATCATATTAGCGATTATTAGGGTAACAAATTAATGTAAGGGACATATATTAAATATATAATTGACATATTGATGACAAATATGTAAATTATTAGTGCTTCGTGTGAATGCGAATGTAAGTAAAAGTGAAAAATTTCATTTAAAATTAGCGCTTAGGTGAATTTTCCTTTTCTTCTTTCTTATTGCTCTCATTATTGTAACTTTTCATTAAATAATATATTTATCTTTTCTTGGAGCTGATAAAAATCGTTAACTTAAAACAAATTATGTTTGCTTTACAGCCACAACAACAATAATAGCAAAAAAGAAGGCAACAGCAATGACAACAACAGCACAAGCAGCTAAGTAGTCAGCTATCATCATCATGCATTATTATCGTTATTATCATCAGGAGAGACCAGGCAAACACTTTTCATTTCGTACCAAATACGAGTCACATTTCCTTCCTCTATAGGCGCACACAACCTTTGCATATACGAAATATGCGGCGAATTTCGGATACCAAGCACCTTAAGAAAAGAGTTTTTTTTTTTTTATTATTTAAATACGTTTGCCGGTACTTGCTGGACCTACATACTTCTCCGAATAGACCGAATAGACTAACAGGGACAGACGTGACGATGGAAAAAAAACAAGCAAATGATGAAGGGACAGACAGGCGCATAATGGAAGGTCATATGAATATATCCGAATAATCAAATATTGCCACATCTGTGGACGGAAGTACGGACCGGCGGATGGAGAATGGACGAATAAACTGGCGTATTTACGAGGCAAACCTACGCGGATGTTAAATGTATTCATCCGCGATTAACTTACGCTCTAAATCATGCGCTGCAAACGGAATGACAGAACTAACAAACTTCCATGCTTCAATGTCATAGAGCACATAAAACAAGAGGAAAGAAAGAGAAAAAATAGAATTTTACCATCTCGAGGATTGGGCCCAGTTAGGCAAACACAAGTGTAATAAAAGCAGTTATAACCGAAGCACAAGCAGAGGCAGCAAGCAAGAGAAGTAGAAGCAAGTAAAACTTCCGTTTCCTTAACATGACACTAAAGCCAGACAAACACTTTCTGCCATCATACTTTTAATAATTTATGTGTTATAATGGTGTCTTTAAAAAAAATGAAAGCAAAAAAAAAAAATAAAGAAAAGGAAAAAAACGAACACAAGCCAAAGTAGAATTACAATGATTTGTCGCCTGATAATGTCACTGTTACAGAGAAGATAGAAAAGAACGACAATAATACAGAATGCAGGACAGGAACAGCAGCAGAGGCTTGCTTGGTTGAAAAATAAAACGAAACACTGTTGAAAATGTGGCGAGTGGTTTTGTGAATTTGATATAAAAGAATTTTACTTTCGAAATTTTATTTCTCTTAAAATTAATGGAGATTAAAATGTTAAAAAATTTTCATATTTATACATATATATGTATATATATATATTAAGACTGGCATATTGTAATACAAGCTTTTCTTTTTTCTTTGTCTTTTCTGCTTTATTTTACTCTCTTAGCTGCTAATTACATATCCCTATGCAACTTTTATTTATTGTGGTTGCTAATGTTGTTTGCCGGTATTTATTATATTAACAACTACCGTCGAGACTTTGGATAAAATCTAATTTGTACTTAATTTTCATGTAAAACAATAGCTTAACAACTATGTACATAACCATTACAACAACAACAAAAAATGGCACAAAAAACAAAGCCGTTTCATTTTATAACGCTTTTGTTTTGCACTTGTATTTTTTTTTTTTTTTTCGTTTATACAAACGCTTACTTTTCATGAAAGTTTATAAATAATAAAAAATAAAAAAAATCACTTAAAATCATTGGCTTGCGTGTTGGTATAAATCACTGAGCCTAGCAAGTGAAGAGATTCTTCTACAAAATGCCCTTGCAATTGACGCAATGAACGCCAGAATTTCGAAATTTGAAATGTTCAATAATCACTAGTTAGATAGAAGGATGGAAATGGAGAAATAAGCAACAAAATTGAAAAGGATTCGATTTTCATAAGAACCTGCAAACAACGAATCCAATCTAACACATCGTTACCGATTTAAGGGAGATCAACTGGACATCAGTCAATGGCTCAATAATTCGTTCTCAACTCATTTCCAAGTCAAACAACGACTATTAAGACAACTAATGCGAACACCAACGGACCGATTCAGCGCCTCTTGTGTCTGACTTTAATCTTTTCTTCTAAATGCACTGCAACAGCAACGTTAAGTGGTAACATTTTTGTTTTATATCTACTCGAAAGGTTGAAGATATATACAGATTCAGAATCGATTTAGAAAAGCTTACCTGTTTGACTCCATATCCGGGTGTCTTTCTGTCCCTTTCCGTCTATCTGTCTACGTCGGTCTGCCAATTCCCATTTGTCTACCTTTTTCTGTTTACTTTTCTCTGTCTGTTTCTTTGTCTCTCTGTCTGTCCATGTAAACATATTTTGCTTTGAAAATCTAAAAAGATTTTCTCTTTTACTTATCGCTCACAAACTATAAAGCAGATGATAAAAATGTTCGCATATACTTTAAGCACGATTCCGCAGAAATGGCCGCGTTCCCACTCAATATTACAAAATGCCGAAATTTCATTTTTTAGCCCACGCAAGAGCAGGTACCAAAGATCTGGCCACAGGCGAATAGAAATTCTTCGTTTACTTTGCTCATTCAGTTCGGGCAGTGATGGCTATTTGGATTTCCGGGTTATTGGCGGATCAACATATGCATGTATTAAGTAATTGACTTCTTTCGATTGTAGCATTATCTGCCTCTTTCATTATGCATTCATTATTGTTTAATTTCATTAGTCCCTTTTTTACGTATCATAAAAAGAAAGCAGTTATATGTATAAACTTTTCAATACCATTGCACTTGAAATGCTAATTAATAGAAATCAATGGTAATTAAGAGAATATTTTTCAAGTACCAAACTACTATGGAATAATATTTTCTGCGCTATTCATATTTTATTTATATACGAGGTGAAAAGGAATGAAGTGTAGTTTTTAAGTGACTTTTCAATACCGAAACCGCACAAAAGAGGAACAACAAATGCTTCGAAACGCAAAAGTAAGCATTAAATTAAACCAAACAATTCATTCACGAAGCTGCTATAATAATGTAATTGATCAGACCGTGCCATACCATCACGTAACCTTCATTACTTAAAAATTGTTCCGCAAACCTTTGAATGTCGAAAATGGACGTATGTTTTATATTACTTTAAACTATTACTTGGCTAGCGATTGCAGAAAAATCATACCTTTTGTAAATTCTGGTTTCGGGGAATTTGAAGCGGAAAACACTACTCGATAGTAGCAAGCCATTGAAATCGCAATCAATTCAAATTCCCAGGAAGAGTACAAGCCACGTTAGTAAACGGGAAGCCTTGTTCACAACATTTACAACACCTTCAAGCCATGAATACCACACTTCGAATGCTCAGAAATATGTTTATTTAGATTTCAAGTTCAAAAATTCAATCAAGAAACTCACATGTTCTCACATGATATACTTGAGCTGTTGCGTTGTAAAATTCTTTAATTCTTATATTTTGACAACACAACCACCAATTGGGCCCACACTTGTAACAACTTCAAGTCTATATTGGTAAGTATGGCCGCAGATTTGGGTTCGATATCTTATTCAGAGTAGTCCTTGCAGTATGTTTTGCTAGCTTCCCCCTTTGCCTTCGCAGACTACCTATGCCAAGCGTTGGCAGCCCCGAGTACAGAGTCGCCTTACACTTGTAGAATTGCAAAATAGGGGAAGCCTTGCATTTCATATAACTCTTATCCCTTTGCCAATATATAGATCCGCCTAAAATATTTCCTTTCTCCTAATATTTTTTGCCGGTCCTTGACCTTAGCTATTACACTTTATTTAGTCAAATTTGTAAGACCAGCTTTTTTTTTTTTTAAATTTATCTCTCTCGTCATGCATATCCCTATATACATACACGCACTCGTAAATATACATTTATATATATATATATATATATATATATATTTATACATATGTACATGAATTTATTGTATATATGAAGTTAAGCATCGTATAGCTATGCTCACCCACACGTGCCATCTAGACTGACCACAATAACCACATGTTATGCTATAACAATGGACTATACATATTATTTTTATATATATGTATATATACACTGCATATACTATTATGTATGTATGTATAAACATGCGATAGAAAATGACAATAGAAAGCCCTTTAGCTCTGCGTATAAATTTCGTATGCAAAAAAGTGTACACAAACACGGATGTATAATGCAGAAAATTGTTATATCCTTAGTTTGGGTTTAGTTTTTTTTTTTTTTTTTCTATTATATTTTAGTATTATTTGATCTATTTTAAAGAAGAAAAAAAAATTAACCGACAAATATGTAATGATAGGAATTTGTATAGTATGTGTAATTGGTTCTATTTTTTTTTTTTTTTGGGTTTGCAATTTTTCCCTACTAAGAACTTAAAGCATAAACAGTATAATAACAAATGAAATCTTAAATATTAAGCCATTTAATAACTTTCCAATAAATCTAATAAAAAAGATGAAAAACAAGTCAAAATTTTACATCTGAAGATTTTGCATTTTCCGGCAAATACTAGCTTTTTTGGAATCGTAATACAAATTTGATGAGAGCGCAAGCCGATGTGTGTCTCATTAACAACTGCAAAGGTAGATAAAAGAACTATTACTAATTCTGTCTCTCTAAATTTTTCAGCATTACCTGTAAATTCGGTAACAAGTCCAATCTTACATTACCACATTCGTCCTAAGCTAGATTCACCAAACGCTAACAAACCTTGTGTCGCAGTTCTTTTATCATATTATGAACTTTGCCGTTCCTTCATGCAAAGGAAAGCCGGCTCGTATAAATTGAATTCATGATCACTTTCCAATTACCCCTTTTGCAGTTGATGTAACCCCTACTTTTAATCTTAACTTTTGAATCCATCCGTTGAACATATTCACATCAAAAAAATTTTTTTTTTCAATTTGAAAGCGAAGGACTCAATATTCGACAAATTAAGTTTGACCAGATCTTCTTTCTCTTATCTATGCTTCGTACTGTTCTCTTATGTATGTCGTATTTACTTAAAGTTTCGATTACACTGACATCGACGGTCATGCCGATAAGGGGGATTGCAACCGTTACAACGAAATTCTGCGCCGGATATGGGGCGATCGGAAATTAGTTTGCTTAACCACCTAACGGAATTCTCGCAGAGTTATACGCTCAAAATGAATTTGTCTGCCCGTTGCAGCGTTACATTGCCTTATTGTATACGTCTCCGTAATGGAAGCGGATAAAATCGTTGTGGACATAAACTTTGTTATGAATTGTGGTTAAAGATCATTGAAGCCCTGACATCCTGAAGCCTTGAAGCCTTAAAGGCTATATCATGGACAAATTCAGCTATAAAAAGCTGCCCAAATAGTGGACCACGGTCCACAATTAAATATCCAATATCCCCTTACAGTTATGCATGCAACAATTTTTGAAAAATGAGCACCATATTGAAGATAGACGAAAAGGTGGTCAGATCGGAACCATTCTCAATAGGATTCACGGGTGCATGGCCCAAAACACGTCAGCGTACCAAATTTCATAAAACTATCTCAAAAATTGCGACCTATAGGCTGAACACAAGAAAACAAGGTGGGCAGACGGACAGACAATCTTCAGAAAGTGGTTCTGGATTGATCGGTACAATAAAAGGCCAATCTACCTGAAATTCTTGTAGACGTTGCGTACTTACGCACAAATTTACCATAATTTGCGGTAAGGTATAAGAAAAAAATGTAAACGAAGCAAATGGGCGGCATCGAAAGCGGTCGGAAATAAAAGAAAAAGTTCAAATGAAATTACTTTGAAGTTTATTCATTTATTTAGCCATCGTCCGAACTCGAATCGAATGTTATTATATTCATCAATAATTCCATAAATATGGAAACATGTAAATATATATGTGGAATATACGTTCTTTATATTTCTCTCATTCTTTTGCGCTTAACTTCCTTTACTCAATGAAATAAAAAAAATTAATAAATAAAAAAATTAAAGACTAAAAAAATTGAAAACTTGAAAAAATTTGAAAAAAAAAACAATTCGTTTTCATTCTGCACGTTGTTCAAGTGCAATAATAAAGTTTTCATTGCACTTAAGCTTTATAAATGCAAAAAATCGCCTTCATCAAGGTCAAGGCTAATGCAAAAATTAAATAATTACGCTTAAGCATTTTAATTCTTCTTCTTCTTCACAACTACTCTCACATATCAAGCATAAAACCGCAACCAAACTAATATCAATTCAAAGACTATGTAAATCTTCTTAGGTCTTACTTAGTCTTCAAAACCAAGGGTTTAAAAAATTTCTTTGGAAATCTCTTTCTGTTTTTGCATACAATTTTGTTTTATGCTTAATTTAGTTCAGCATTGATTTTACATATATTACGAAGTTTTGTTCGTAATAAGCAAATAAGAAAACTTGAAACCCTTATGTTTGTGTAGCTGTGATTAAGCCAAAAACTATATATATATGCAAAGTACAAGAGTGAGCATGAATGTGTATATATACATAAGCATGTGCTAGACAAGATATAGAATCGAGTTATATTACAATAAAAACACAAATGATTTGCAATTTGCTTGAGTTGCTTATGCAATTGTTCTTATTAGAAATTTCCAAAAAGTCAGACAAAGCAAGCAATTATTTTGAAAGATTACGTAATGAACAAAGAAAATTTTTCTTTCTTCTATTAATCCACTAAGTCGAAATACAAAAAGGAAGCGTTTCAATCGTAGGATCGCTTGCGAATTAATTGCTTAATTGCGCTCAATTATATTTTTCGGAGTAAAAGCATACGTTTTTTCTTATACCATCACCGAAGGATGACGGGTATATTCTTTTTGTCGAAACGTTTGCAACGTCCACAAGTAAGCCTCAGAGACCCCACAAAGTATATATATTCTGGATCACCGCCAATTTCTAAATCAATTGAAGCGTGTCCGTCTGTCCGTTTGTGTAATGTGTGTTTCAAAATTCTCCTGACAGAAAAATTAAACAATCAGCTTTATATTTGGCACAAACGTTGCAAGGAGATTGGTATTGAAAATGAGCCATATCGGTTTTAAGACACGCCCCCAGCACCAAGTAAATTGAGAACGAGTCTGGTTTTCAAAGGGAATGCAAATTGGTTTTTGACTCAAAATTTGAAAGCATATTCTTTGGACGACCTTCCTGTGTAAAAAATTGACCACGCCTATCCAATACTATAGTGTATCAAGGCGCAGAAACAAGCTTAAAAAATCCCATAAATTCTTGGCCGGTTTAAAATTTGAAATGCACAACATGTGCGTCTGTGCATCTGCCTGCCTGCGCAACTGTATAGTATTTGTGGTAAAACATTGTCCCGTCAGCGAAAAATGAAGATATCGCCTACAAATTTACAAAAGAACTTTGAAGTGACTTACACTTTCCCAAGAACAACGGCCACACGCCCATGCGACAAAAACTTTTATTTTGAAAATAGGAGGAAGCATAATCCGCGCCCGATCCATATTGTGGAGCATGAATGTTTAGTTCTTTCACTTTCTTTGTCTTTTTAAGATAATGACGATGGGTACAAAATATTCGGTCATCACCGGATATAATTTTCTTACTTGTTATATTTGCTTCTACGGCATCACACTACATGTAGACAAGACAGTTTTTAACAAGGCTGACTGAGTGCTATATACTTCTTAAAACAGCTAATTATTTTTGCATCCCTTTCTTTTGGTTGGTTGGTTTGTCTTTGACGTTTGTTGCTCTATCGGCTCTTCCTTTACGCCACTTATGCAAATCCTCAATGTCAACTTTCAAGCTAAAATTTTCCACAAATTTCGAACTTCGTTGTCGTTTTAAATTCCACTCACTTCCTCCTTTTGCTTTTGTAAATTATTATTATCAGTTATTTATGTATGTGTAAGCGTCACTGAGTGAAAGAAGAAAAAAAATTATATAGGATTTATTGATCTTTCTAAAAGTAAAGGTAAAAGGCCGCCAGACACGGCCGGGATATATCACCAGAGTGTAATAGCGGCTGGCGCAGACGTTATTCGTTAATTTCTGCCGACATTCGTCGCGTAAACTTAGAATGAGATAAACTTACGCGTTAAGTGCAGAAGATTTTCCTGTGTGGTCGATTCCTAACCAATTGTACTCGTCAGCTGACCTCTCTACGAGTACCATGCACCTAACAATCACAGTTAATGTTGAAATGGATTTGTTTGGAAAAATTTCAATAATTTTTGCGGTAAAAGCATTCGAAGAAAAGTGATTTAATTTGTCTTATTCTGTTCCTTTCCAGTGCACTCGAATGTCCCAGATTATTAAATCTAACTTCAGCATTCATTCTCTGTTATAAACGTGGTCTTCAATTGTCACAACGCATTTTTTATGGTTACGTGATATGTGCTTTGCGACAGGAGTTTCATTTGTTAGCTTAGAGTAGAACATCCAAATGAAGAAGCAGACATGTTACATAGATAGAAGAGTCCGTGAAGAAGTAAATTCACGATTTGATCAAAATCATTTATATGTTCAAACGATAGGCTTTAAAAAAAAGGGAAATTGCGCTGTAAATCACCAAATTTGCAGGAGCGCAATATGTCAGTCGCCGGAGCTTCGGACTGCTCTAGAAGACAATATATAATATAATGAATAATAAATTTTGCGATTTCTATTGCTTGACATAATTAACCAGTTAATGGAGGAAAATCTTTTCACTCACTTTGTCTTATTGGCCAAGTCACCATTATATCATTCAAAACTAACGCAATCTTGTTGAAATTTTTTCTGTAATCTCCGTTAATCTTTACTTGCCATTGATTTAATATATGTGGTTGAAAGAGTATATATGTTTTTAAAGAGGATTTCGTAAAGAAATACATTTTCGTTGGCAGATAAACTTGTTTCTCGCAATCTAATGAATGGATATATGCCTCGATCTATTATCCTCGAGTAAGAACATAGAATAAAATGAATCATAAGTCACCTACAATTTACCTACAGTTTTTAAGTGCAACGTGTAGTTTGAAAAGGAGAACTACAATCCTTCTCGCCAATTTTGTTCACTTGCCAAACAATGTCATATAATCGACATCGTAATTCCTCGTCTCTTTCTTGTATGGCAGTAAATGGCCGAAATTTCCTCCCTCCATCATTGACAATTTTAAAAAACACGTGCATACACTACAAGTGCTTTTGGTGAATTTTCTGTCGGTAAGTGCGCTGATGTTTTATCTTTAACGGTGTGGGGTTATTAATGATTGAACACTAACCGACAAATCAGATCGTAGTTGCGCTATCTTGAATACCATAAAATGGAAAGTCAGTTACTTTTCGTATAATGCATGCCCAAATCCATCTTTTTCTAAATAAATTCGTGTGATAGATAAACTTCGATCGCATAAAATCATTATCGAATATTTCAAATCACTACAAATATTAAGCAAATGTAACATACCTACTCCGCTATATTCTCGAAGATTTAAAGAGTAGTCTTTCGAGACCAATCTTTACATCGTCAATACTTGTGCACTATAACAGTGCCTTGTTATCTTTGTCTCTGATAAGGAAAATAGTCACACTAAAAAGAATTAGTTTAAGGGTATTGTGTGTATGAGTGTGTACTTGCAGGCAGTAAGCTGGGAGAAGCTTGAAAATTGTCCTGCGTAATAATGATCATAGTAGCACTTCCATGTAAGTGCAGCTCGAGGATAATCTGATTTTGGGCGACCAAAGTAACGTACGTGACCCGCTTGTAATCATTTAGTAATAGGAGTAAAGCATTAATAACAAAATATTTGTACGACATCATGGCCCTAATTGTCACACTATTCGATATAAGATTTTCCCTTGAAAGAGGGTAAAGACTTACTTCGATTATTCTGCACTGTTCATAAAATCGAATTTAATATCCCGGCGTGATAACAACATTATATATATGCGACGTATTTCGCAACAAAGCACACATTTTAGAAAACCGCAAACAACAAAAAAAAAAAGAAAACAATGAAAAATTCTGTCCACCTAAGTGACGACAATAAGCAAAAAATCGAAAAGAATGTTTGATTATATCGAAATGTTTGTAGTAGTAATCGAAGCACAACACAAATTTTTCCGATTTAAAATCGGCATAAGTGCATTTATATAAAATATCCAAAATTATTGTAGATTACCGGAAATAATCGGTTTTGTGCAAACGTTTAGATATCCAGTCGATATTATTATTATTATTATTATTATTGACTTAATCAACATTTCAATTGTGTGTGTCGCTTTCAGTTCTTACGTACGTATATATAAAATCTGTGCAATTTTGTTATGACATCAAAAATCAATTTAAATTTTCGTATACATACCTTATACACATAATTATGCATCGAGTGGATAATGTTTATATTAAATACGTATTGACCCAATTCTCTTGTATAATAATTACTATGCATTATATAAATCATTCAGAGGATGTGTGAAAATAATGCATTCAATTTTAATATGAAATATGTCAATAGGGCGGAAATACCAAACTTAAAATATATCGCATTGAGCAGAATTTCATAACAATTAATTGACAAACATAGACAACATTAGCATACAAAAGGGGAATAATATAGGAAATGATCTGAGAGGGACGGGGGGTTAGCACGAAATGCCCCCAATAATTTTAATAAACACTAACTGCATTTTTCTGCACTGTTATAATACTCTCAATCGAAACTTTCTCCCCGATAAGCTAGTTTAAGATTTGCAGAAAAGCGAAATTTACACACGGATGCAAATGAAAATTAATTCCACGTCAACAGCATACACCAATTGCCAGCAAATAATTGCAAACTTCTGCAAAAAAATCATTGCACAGTAATTGAGGTCAAGCTACAGAGCAGAGAGTTGTCAAGGAAGGTACCTTATTAGTGTATATAACAACGAACGAGCCCTAACTGCCGCATTTGTAGCAGCCATCACCGTCAGCATCAATCGATACATTGCAATTGCCTACATCGTGCTGAGCTAGCACCTCAGAATAAAATAATCCTCTTGCTGCATAGAAAGCTACAAAGGAGAACAAACAACTCGAAGTAATTGAAATTGAATAGACCTCCTTTGTATACTGACTGCTTAGCATCGGAGCTCCTGCCTTTCAATTGCACACTTAGATTAAAGCAATCTGTCATTGGCTGCAACGAGCTCGGATGATTTAGTTTAGAATCCTACCTTTCATAAAAATATGCCTTAGCTTCTCTCCATTTAGCGTTGTTTGAGCTAAGTCGTAACTGGTTTGTATTTATAAATCACTATAACCTTGAAACTTCCATGAATACCTACAAAGCACATTTATATGAGCACTTGTAATTATGTCAATGGCATTGCTTGGATTATTGACAATATATGTAAGAACTAGAGCCGTTGGTTTTCTCAAAGCTTGGGCGAAACAAGTCTTTTATTATGCAACGAATACAATGCTTTTGGATATGCTCAGAGTTCCCACTGCGGAATATCCTTACAAATATCCTTACGAATCCTTACGAATATCCTTACAAGTATCCAAAATCGTACCAAAAAAATTCGTACTCTTGTTTAGTACTAGACCATCAACAAATGAGTTTCGGCACTGACTATTCAGGGAAACTTGTGAGTAAAACTTTACTGGAAGCTTTCTAATAGTTCAATAAGAAAATCAAAGTGCAGAACCTATTGTCATGCATCAATAAATCGAAGTTTGTTGATTGTGGAAGTAATCCTCTCGAGCGATATTTTACAGAAAAAACGAAACCGTTTTTAAATCCCTTCCACTCTTTGCATTTGCCTTACATCAACTCCTAGATCGAGCTAAGCTCAGCATTATGTTATTCAAAATGATTAAATGTTTTCTTGGCTTGCAAATACTAAATGTATCCTCTTCCGAATAAAATGTAAATCGTAAAACAGATTAGATCGCTTTCTATGCCTCTTTTGTAAACTAACTAAGGACTTAGTGATAGGTAAACAAAAAAATTAGGTGCGCAAAGAACTAAACTAAGGACTTTTTCGGAAAAACGTTCGATTGCATCTATTTTCATAGCGGTAAGGGAAACGATCTCAAACAAAGAAAGCAATATTCCTCGACAGATGGCATTCTTCCATTTACTTTTTTCTAAAAATCTCAGAAAGAATTTTTTATACACTTGTACTTTTACATGTGCTATAAAAACCACCATAGTTAAATAATATATTTTTTTATATTATACTTAATTATGAAAAGTGGTTCTACGTTCTACGAAAACATAGTAATGTTACATTAATTAAGCAAAGCTTTCGCTTAAATGTCTAGCTTAGTTTTCTCCCCGAGAAATTCATCCCCTTCAGCGCCTTGATGTTAATTTCATTCGATTGTTTTGTGTTTTGTGTTTTTTTTTTTTTTTCATTATTTCCAACTTTGGCTACCAACTCAGACATTTATTTTTTGTTCTTTTCTATTAATTGTTTTCTTTGTATCTTAGCCTTTTCGTAGAAAAATACTTTTATTGCTTTGGCAAGTTTACAGAACTATCAGACTTTTGTCTCTAACGAAAATACTTTATTTATTGCTTACTTTTTCTTTACATAAATTGTAAAAAAAAAAAGATTTTACGCAATCTTTTTATATTCTTTAACTGTCCCAAAACTGGGTCATTGTAAATTGCAATAAAAAAAAAAAAAAAAAGAAAGTACAGATAGTAAAACATTCAAGGCGCCATAAACAATGTTTAAATAACCTTAAGAAATATGTTTCAAGATAAACGAAAAGCATCCCCTTTTTTTTTTTCATTTTTTTCTTTTTTAAAGCAGCAAACATTGCTTTCAAACCATAATTTCGGTTAGCATTGAAAGTGTTTATGCAAGTGTATATAAATCCCATTCAAATAAATAAAAAGCAATTCTTTAACATGATACGACATAAGATCGGTTGTTATTAAATTTATTAGATGTCAATCGATTCGTAATAAAATAAATTTATTGCTTCAAATATATTTTTGTATGTTTCGTTTTTAAATATCCTAAATGTAGGCAATATGTTGAAGTACTAAACGCAGGTTTTGCTTTATTATTCACACCTCATGTTAAGACGAATTTTAGATGCACTCAACACGTTGGCGTAGAATGGCATATTATGTATATAGCAAATTATTATTATAATGTCTCATATGTATGTGTAAGTAATGTAAGTGGGCTCAGTTGTTTTGAAACATCGTGCTTCTTTCCAAAGCCATTCTGTTGAATATTGAAATTAATGAATCAAGCCTGCAGAGTTCAAATTATACACATCGTGTGGCAAAGAGGCTTAATGACACTTTCACTATCGAATCCAATCCAATATCAAAGATCGCTCTGGATGATATTATCTAATTTATTAGCAAAAGAAAAACTTGATTTCATGAAGCAACTGATTCCGCAAAGCAAACTATGACACGTAGTAGTGACGTTTCGATCGAAAGGACAATGAAAAGTTTGACCGCGAAACGGTAAACAAAACCTCTACCCACGTTCTTCCGCACAATTTCATTCAATTCTATTCAGCTTTTTTTTTTTTTTTTTTTTTTTTTTTTTTTGTCAAGGAAAAGTGCTAAAAATTGCATATAAAGCAGGACTAGCTTAAAGAGTTTCATTTTTCACCTACTTTTTGCATTTAACTACCATTCTGATTGTCATAAAAGTGACCTACTGTGGTCTCATTTTCAGTTTTATTTTTTCATTTTTTATTACAATGAAAAATAATAGTTGGACATCAAATGCATACATTGTGTTAAATAATACTGAACATGAAATTTATATACACCCACACATATGCACATATATATATGTGAGCAGTTTCTTGGCCCTGATGTAAATTTATGTAAAAGTTATATACGTTTAACGCCATTAAAAACACACACGCTTGTCAACAGCATCCATTCATCCATCCATAAGCCGTTGCCCTCATCCTTGTACACTCTGATTGTATGCAAATATTTTATGTGGTTTTGACAACTGATTTATGTTTACAAAGGTTGTTTAGATTTGTTTACTCACTCTTATTATGCTGCTAAACAAAAATATTGCATACTTTTAGGAACTTGTTAAAAAAGTTCTTTTATTTTCCCCCCTATTTTTTAGTTATTTGATAAAAAATTCAACCATCACTTAGCCTTAAAATTTTATTGAGCTCAGCGATGAAGATTAGTAATATTAAGCATGCGTGAAACCAGTTAAATGAATATTAATTCTCTAAAAGCCCAATATTATTTAGCATACCTAATACGTATGTTAAGCTTATTTTATCTGTGCATTTAAAATGCCCAGGGGATGTTAGTTTATAGATTGTTTTAAACAAATTGTAGACAAAACTTATGGCAAATTTCCAGCACTTAATAAATTATCATAAAACATATAAATTTTTTTTTAAAATTTTGCCCTTCTTTGTGTTATATCTTTTATGTTTACCGCCACTGCAACCATAATAAAATGAGACGCTTTTGACGTTGGTAAACTTTCTAATAATAACGAATTATCTTATTTACATAATATGACAGTAAAAACCGACAAAATGATTCTAGACAGACAGGTAGACTAATAGGCAGACATAGAAAGGAAACAAAACGAGAGAAAAAGAGATAGCAAATGTAACTCCGCATATGAAGACTTAAAAGTAACCAACTCACTAACATTAATGCCAGCTTCTTTGCTGTGCCTGATTTACTTTATCAAAAAAAAAACTAGACAGCGGTTGTGGTGACTTTGGCTGCACAAGAGAAAATTTACAAATGTTCGGTGTGTCCGTTAACAATGCAACTGCTTTTTAAAAGATAATCCACCGTACATAGTGGTGTATGTAAACAGTCCCGCATATGGAGCATATCGTTATTGAAGGTTCTAGTATTTAACGATAACATCAGCTCGCGATGAATATTCATCGTATATTTGTTTTATAGGAAAGTCGAGTTTCGTCCCAAAAAGATAAGCCAACAAATATCTTCTTAGCTGAGGGAGGGAAGAAGTGCCGTGTGAGAAATTTCCCAATGATTAACTTGGCTCGACTGGGTCATCTCCATTCGCACACAATTTACATGCTCTTTAAATGTGTAAACACCTATGAGATATATAGCGATGCACCTCTTCTTTCAAAAATGTGTAAAACGACTCCGGATTCCATAATTTCATGAATTGGGGAAAGAAAGGATGATTCAAATTTTTAGCGAACATGGCTTAGTATGCTGCTATTTTATTGCTTCAACATCCATAATTAAGGATGACATTTTTTTTTCATAGCACGCTTAAGTACCACTTTGTTGCACGTCAAATGTAAATATTAGTTCCAAGTTCTGAAAATTCTTGAATCGCAAAAAATGGTTCTAAGCACAGTATATCACTGTGTGGCAAACAACTTTGAAAAGAAGAAAATCCTTTCTAGATAATTGTGCCCGATTAACTAACAGAATGAATGCTTAAGCAATCGCAGTTTTGCGAGCACTACAATTTTTATAATCTTGGAAAGCATCGGCTAAGTAACCAAAGGAAAGTGTGATTCTTTCGTCAGAACAGTAAGAAGTCGATTATACGTTCATCGATATTATTCAAATTCAGCAGGATCTGCGAGTTACATAAAATATGCATACGATATTCCAGCGAAAAATTTTTGTAAACTGGTTGTCTAACTGCCGCACTATTTATGTTCACTGAGAAATGGTAATCAACTTTACCGGAATTTTGTATTAATATTTCCTTCTGTAAGAAAGTCGTTCAGGTTTGTCGTTAAATTCTGGCCAGCAATATCATGAGGAGCCAAAATATGAAGCCACTGTCGAGCATTTCAGCAGCTTGATCTACTCATGTGCTCGCTTTTAAAGGTGTAAGTTTTTACCGCCGCCTGATTGCATTTTTTTTTTCTAACATTAAAAATGTTAATACCTATGCACCGGTTTTACAAGTAAGTAGACGTAAAACCACTATGTAATATAATACCTATATTAATACCTATGCATCGGTTTTACAAGTAAGTAGACCACTATGTAAAACCACTATGTAATATATAATATATATATATATATATGTATATATACAACTCTTATGGTAGAGAAATTGAAAAGGCAGGTCCGAATAGGCACAAATTGCGCAAGATTAGTAAATGTCAATATCGCCGATCAAATTCTGTTAAAAGGATCAAGATTTTAAAGGACAAGTGAAAAAGGGCAAAAGTTTGAAGGACAAACTAACTTTTCAGGTTCCTTTAAGAAGTCAATATTTATTTTCCTATTGATCCAACAAAATGAAAATTTCGTGAATTGGATAAGAGTAGGAAAACATTACAGCACCCATTGTAGTACTCATGGAAGCATTCATTGTCTGTTAAGGAGTTCATCAAAAAAAATAAAAAAAACCAAGCACAAAAGAAATGTGTGGCAGTCTACTTAGCGACAGATCGGCCAGCCACGCTAATTAATGCAAATTTCTGCACATGCTAGTGAATTCTTTTGTAGATTTCCTAACCGCTCATCTGTTGATTGCCCTTAGGCTAAATAATATCTTGGATTGATGGTGTAGTGTTCTGTCTACATACCTAGTTAATTGCGCCTTGAGGGTACGGATGCTGTACCACATAACGAGAAAGGCACAAAAGGTAATTGAATAGCACAACAAAAAACTCACCCTTTTCATCTCACTCGCGCAATTAGTTATAATAAATATTCGTAACAAATCTCAGTCTGTTTTTTCACTTTACCACTTGCTTCAATTTATAGGACCAAAAAAGAAAATTTGGACGCTGAGCTGGTTTGCCTTTCGAAGGAGGTGCGCGATTTTTATATACCCTATCCCACTTGTGGCACAAGATATACTAAGTTCTCTCGTCGTATGTATGGCCCGGAAGAATTTTTATTACACTAATGATTTTCTGGAAGAACATAAGCCTGTCCGCCTGTCTGTCTGTATCAGATCGGCTTTTCTATCTTTTGTTCAACCAAGAAGTTTTGAAATATTTTGATGAAATCTGTTACACTAACAGGCCTAGGGACAATTCATTGGATTGGACTACCCTAGCGAGCACTTCCCATTTAAGGCATTATAATGCAAAAGCCGTCATATGAAAAATATTGCAATTTTCGAAATTTCTTGGCTATAATCGTTGAGCAACAGGATGTCAGCTTATTAAGGTCATCGGAAAAATTTAGATGAAATGAACCAATTTTTTGAACCACCTCTGCTATCATGAAAATTTAACCTAAGTATTGCAAAAATTTGGTTTATATTTGGATTGATTGCTCATGGAAGGGAAGCCTTTCTATAATCTAATTTTTAACATCTTATGGAAAATGACATTTAAATTTGTTATATTTGGACCAAATTAGTGCATAATTTAAGCTTCCTTTCATGAAAGACATGCTTTCACATGAAGAGCAAATGTAAGTTTTGGTGTACATATTATCACGCAAGTGAATGAAATATTGTATCTTGTAAATTGTACTCTTCTGCTTTATAAAAGGTTTTCCCGAAATGGAGAACGAGTAGACTGTGTCCTGCTAAAAATAAAGGGGCAGATATAAGTTTGTAATGGAAACTGAATTTTCTGCCATCATTTTTTCTTTCACTTAATGTCAGTTATTTTTCCCAATTAACCTTATAGAACAAGCCCCTAGAACAAGCAAAAGGATATTCAAAAAACGGTGTTATATATGAAGTTTTCCGATCTGAAGCACTCACTCGGGTTCGTTCGCGAGCCAAAACAGCACAGTGTACCAAATTTCATCTCGAAAATTGCAGCCTGTAGGTTAAATAAAAATAAAAACACGAAGGACAGACGGACGGACAAGATTAGATCGACTGAAAAATTAATTCTGACTAGTTATTCTGAATCCAGCAGTATAATAGAAAGGTGTATTCAGTATTTTTGGGTGTATTCCATTTATTGCATAAGTAGTAAAGAAATGATAAAAAATTATTAAATAAATTCTTATTGAGCAATATATAATAATATAAGCGAACTCGATTAATAACAAAAATCTAGAAAGATAAGTAAAAGAAATAAAAAAAAACTGGCTAAGCCTTGGGAAATCTCACCAGCAAAATGAAATACCCGGACAATTCGTTCTAATGGTTATTACAGTGCTAAACTATCATCATTCAACAAACCGTGGTTGACAGTGACAGTAAAAAGTAGACATTTGTATCATCAAGCAATGTAGGTTTTAAAAAATTCCGTTTGTTGCACACGCGTTACTAACAATGATTTAATGCTTTCATTGAAAGGTGTGATCAATTCATATGGATTATATAATAGAAGTCCTTTGCTTATACCAGCAAACAGTTTGCTTAGAGTTCCACTAATTGCTTGAATAGATTAAAAAGCGACACTTTGATGACTTACGACTGTAAGGTTTTCTGAGCGTGTATTTACGCAAATACTTGCACGCAGTTTTCTAACAGAAATCGATAAATCGCTCGGCTGGTGCTAATCAGTTGAAGATCTGCGTAGATTGCATATGTGTAGACGAAAAAGAATACATCGTTCAAGCACACAGATTAATAGGTTTCTTGCTTTTTCTATCCTTCTCATCGTTTTTTCAGTTGCTTGGAGCGCATTGCGTAACTTTTCTAGATATCAATGCAGGGCTGTTTCGATCATAAACTGATCGAACTGATTTTTTTAAAATTAAAACGGTACAACATTGTGGAGATGGATCTTTAATTTCAAGACAAGACTATACTAACTGTTGGTCTATGAAATTTATGCAGGAACGTCTCATGAGATTTTAGTTCGAGTAAAGTGCAATTTTCCAGTGGTAAAAGCTGCCTTCTACTAATCGCCTAAACTTTTTGGGCCGGTTGCTTACAATGAACAAGAGGAGTAAACCATAGTTAGCCTTCTCTTATGGTGGGGGTGTCTAGCCTTTACATAGCACAAATATCTGAAAAACCTGCCAAGCGATGTATTCCTCAACGAAATTGTGAAACACAGAGAAACCAATTACAACATTCAGCAAACCAATTAAGTTCGCATACAGTCGCACGCTTTCGCATGAGCAAGAATACATCTAAGTCAAAGAATTTTATATTAAATTTAAATTTTAATATTAAATATTGTGAAAAAAATTGATTTTAATGAATGATCTGTTAAAACAATTTCGGAACATCTTCCTTGAATTTCCTGAATGGAGCCATTTTTGCCCTCACAACATAAACACCTGATAATTTATTCATTTCATATTTTATCGTTCGGCAAATCCTCTTCTATTTCAATAGTAACATGTAAGTTTTCCTGCATTTTTTTTCTTTCTATTGTTTGCTTAATATGTGAAAAAAAAAAAGAAAAAAAAGAACCCAGTAAACCTGTTCATCTTATTATATAAATAAAAGTAATGTGAGTGACTTGGGCTGCTCGGATTGTAGGTATGTTACGTGTGGATATTCAACAACTATTCAACAGACGTTCCTTCTTACTACACTTACCATACATATAAGCATGTTTGAAAACTAGTTATATTAGATAAGAGCATAAAAAAGAAAGAAAAAAAAAAAGAAAAAACAACTCTTTCACCACAACAATTTCTCCAAAGGGCATTTGTGTAAATACTTGAGCATACGCACGTTAGTGCAATGGTTTCATTAAATTTTCATTTTACAAGAAATATTTCATATAAAATTTTTGCATTAAATGTGTGCCCACCTTGCAAAAGTGATGTTATAAAACACTTTCATATGTGTTAAGCACACCCTTTGACATTTAAATGTTGGACCGACGATGAACATAAAAAAAATCTAATTAAATTCTTTAACGATAAGAGCTGAACAAAACTAGCTAAGAGCTAACAGAAAAAAAAAAAAAAAAAAACTGAAAAGACTACGAAATTAAAAAAAAAGAAAATTGAAATTTACTTCAATTGCTTCTCTAAGTTGCGAAATTTTTGATTACAATCGCAGACAGTGTAAGGTCAATGAATATGAGGTAAAAGTTTAGGAGAAAAATGAATGTCGAACCAAATTTAAAGAATCACCTGGATATCATAACAAACTGTCACAGTAATCTTTGCTCAATATATTCAGCAAGTCAACAGTTAACGTAAGGAAGGTGTTTATCTTTCATTATCTACTTATAGAATTAATAGTTGAAACTTTGCAGCATGAATCTGAATATTTTTAACCTCAGTGCATGCTTATTGACTACTTTAAGGTGTTAGCACTTGTTCAAAACAACATGCGGTTTACCTCGCACTTAATTGAAAACGGCAAGAAAAGTGACTTAGAACAGCCACAGATTTCTGTGCAAATGAAACATTTCCTCATAACTACGGCTTTCAACAAACAATTCCATAACTGGAGCTAGTTATTTAATTTTGTCGTAAGATTCAAGAACCTCGAAACACGCATTAGCAATTACCTCTTGAGGAAAGTGCATTTGTCTTAAAATTATTAAAATTTAGTGAAAAATTGGTTAACCAACAATTACGTAACTGATGTAAGTCAATTTTTACGTAATGAACTTGTCTTTGAATTTAAATTTTGCTTGCTATGTCATACGCCAATTGAACGACCCGGAAGGACCTGACATGGGCCCACCATCTGATCTAACCTGATCTGTTCGTCTGTCCGTCTGTCCGTCTTATTTTCCCACAAAACGTCTTATTGTAGGCTGCCGCTGTGGTCTTACCCTGCAATCAATTTGAACACTTTTCTTTATCTGATAGATTTGTAGAATAATTTATGCTACTTTCAAAAATGATTCTTACATTTTTGCATGCGACTTTCACAAATTTCAAAACCGCCCGTTTTTCCATACGCTTCTTTAATCATATGATAACGTAAACCGTCTTCTATGACTTTTACGTAGTTCAACTTCTTTTGAAATTAAATTCGTACCAAGGAATTGTGATTTCTTTAGGATAATATAGTGTAACGGAAATCCCAAATCCATTTTATGCTAACTAATTGATTTTTCCCAAGTAATAAATTCCCTAGAAAGGGAAAACCCAAATGCACTTTCGCGGCGCGTCATGGAGCTGCCGGCCGACAAAAAAGATTAACAGAAAAGCAGACCGGGAAAAACCCAGGTGCACACGCGCGGCGCATCATACAGCTGCCGGCCGACGAAAAAGATTAGCAGAAAAGCAGGTTAACGAATTGAAAATGAAGCCATGAAGTTAGGTAATAGTAACATGCTTGTAAAAATGTATATAAGTAAACTATTTGCGCAAGGCAGAGTTACTCGTGCGAGAACATTTGAGTCGAAAAAGAATACTAAAGTTAAGAAGTCGAGAGTATTGCCAAAGTAAAATGTAAATCATGCTAGCCTTAAAGAATAGATTGTAAATAAAGAAACTTGGAGTTAAAAGAATTCCGAAGTGCATTGCTCTTAAAAATAATATCCACGATCTCGTGATACGGACCGTATCTTAGAAAAGCGAGATTTGTAACAATAATATTAAGGAAGAAAGAAATTAAGAAATTAGCGCAGCACAAGTTAACCCGATGCAACCAAGCGTCAATTGTTGATCGGTGTAAGAGCATAGCAAAGAAGGCTGAATCAACGTCGAGCTTGATGTCTCAGCGTTTTTAAGGTACTTTTAAATGGCACTTTTTAGATGAGCTAGTTTTAAGGTATGATGTAAGAAGAACTTACAACACAGACAACACATGTTTCATTAACTTATGCAAGTTATCATCACTCATATGACTTGAAAGATAACAATGAAATTAACAGATTACCAGCAAATTATTCACAGCTTGGTTGGTTTTCGTAAGCCGCCACGTATCTTTATAACGAATAAGACCACAATGCGACCCTTAGTCACTTAGAAGAGTCATGGGAATAAAGAAAATGTTATTAATTTATTTGTTCATTCAAACAAGCTATATATAAACGTAAAATATAATACAGAGACTTCTCGATTCCAGATTTTGATTTATAAAAAAACGAAAAACCTTCGCAGATCACATGCTTCACATGCTATCTATATATAAGCTATAAGCTTTAGTTCAATTCATAGCTCGTAAAGAGATTATCATATGTGACTGTATGGTTTCGGTTCTGAGATGGTATACGCAGTTAATCAAAGCATCTCTGTCGCAAAGTTTATTCTTGATTGAATCCTTCCTATCCTCTCTGCCTGTGTAACAGTGAAACACTTTGTAGTATAACAGTACATGTTGTTTGGAAAAAGATTAGTTTTGAGATATAATTTAAGAATACAATTTCAAGATCGTTATTGTAATTTCTACATATAGACAGATATGCCTATTCATGCCTTGAATAGTATGTACACGTCTTAAGTGTACTTGAAGCGATTTTTGATCAATCGTTTGCCCGTTTCCAGACGAGGTTAGTGTGCTGTAATAATTTAAAAGTTTCTTAATTCTTTGAAAATTCTTTTTCATTCACAATTTTTTTATCCAAGCTACTTAAATATTTCTTCTACGCTTTTCAATAACATTATCCACCTTTTTTGACAATAACATGTGTTAAAATGATAAACTATTTCCGGTTATTCTCTTGCTAATGTCGTTGTTTGTTGTTTGTTTGTGGAAAATAATCTTCTAGTTTGCAGCATTGACAGGTGTTTCCCTGTATGCAATAGACATTTAAAATACTTGATTGTAAATTTATATATATATGTGTGTAAAAGTTTACCGAGATCACATCGTATACTTGACATTTTGTTAAAGTATCTTTCACAATTTCACAAACATCTATATATATATAGATATATTTCTTTATATCGATACATAAGGAGACAGTTTTTCTTCGATAATGGAAATTAAACTTAAAATAAGTAAAATATCAGAACAATATTTTTGCCTTCGAACGAATAAAAATTACACTGAGCCAAATGACCATAATTTCATATAAAATTTAATATTTACTATGGTTATGATTATTATTATTTTTTATTGTATTATATAAATCAACACAAATCCAATTTTGCATTATTTTATCTTCTCAAGGTAAAAGCTTAAACGATTCTTAGAACACAATATTCTTGTCGGATTCACTATCACATACCACCAAATCTACTTTTGCTGATATCCGCCTATTTTAAATTTCATTGTTCAATTACGATCCGTTGATCTGCTAAGTGACCAGCGCCAGTTCTAAGGGTTTTTTTTTCAATTTTTCCCTCTTCCTCTTATTTTTGGTGCCTCCATTGAACTTTTCATTACTGTTTTCTTTTCATATAAATTTATTTGTTTATTTAATTTTCACATTTTATTTTACACTTCGAGCATTAATGTTAAATATCCCATCCTTATTAAGTCCAGCTGAAAGTCTCGATTAACCACAATTATAGATAAAACATCGATCAATAATTCCTGGAGCTAAGTAAAAAAACAATTTTTTCCGCAAAATTCGAATCCATTCATCAACATATTCTCGTATAAGACTCATACTATTAATCTAACGATTCTCTAAGATTTCCAAGACCTTTTTCCAGAACAACGCGTCAAAATCCCCAAAGTATGGCTCAGTTTTCGCACTCATCTCATCATTTGACCCAAATCACATTTCATTTTAAAAACAAATAAGAAAATTTTATTCGGTTCTGACCGAATCTTTTATACTCATCAGCCTTATCCTACCAAAGACCAAAAAAAGTAAAAGAACTGAATATTCATGCTCTGCAATATGGAATGTACGCGATTGATTTTTTCTATTTTAAAAATATCATCCTTCGGTGATGAGTATAAAAAGGCATGAAACGCAAATGATGTAAGTGTTTCAGGGTTTACAATTATCTTAGAACCTTACACCAGATCTTAAATTCATAGAATTTCACAATTTTAGTCCTGCACAGTAGTCGTGTTGCATGTGGTTTTTGTCCCACATGTAATAAGCACAGATACCCCTTGCGAAAACAGCTTTGACATTAAAATTTTAATGGCGAAATAGCAACAGAACCCACCACCTTTTGATATATCAGTTTTTACATCAGTTATCTCTTGTAAACTCCACTTTTCGATTGTTGAAAATGCTTTTTCGAATTTTTACGTTAGTATTGTTTTTTATGATATGTTTATGAGGATAGTTCATAACGTTCTCGTTAGCAGTAATGACGAAGGAATTTTAAAACTTAGTATAAAATTTTTCATGTTGCTTCGTGCTCCTTGAGAGTGAAATGCTATTGGAACCTTATCCGAAAAAGGACAGAAAAAAAGGCAAAAGTCAAATCTGTCAGTTAACATTCTTGCAAAAGAAATTTGCTTCCGATTTTATTCTTCTTTCAAATATAATGATTTCACTTCTAGCTTCAATTGTCTCTTAATTCAATCAATAAGACATCTATCTATTCGGGTTCAATCATCAGTAGTCGGACCAACTACAGCAATCTTTGGTTTTCGCTGGACATTACGTACGGAAGAGCAAAACTAAGCGATCGACTCGTAGCGTTGGGCCAAGGCGAAGAAAGCTGCTTACGATTTTAATACTCCCTCTAAAATATTTAAAATTATTGTGTTATCCCATGCATAAGTATAAATACAAGACAAGAGTAATAATAATATATAACAATTCTTTATTTATCTTTATGAAGGTATTAACTCAATTTCACATGCCCATGTAAGTACAAATGCAGCACACGTGCATGCAAATAACAAAACAATTTTCTATAAATACTTTCTCACAAAGAGTATTAAAATTTTCACATATTAAAAATTCTATACAAAATTAAATGAAATTTTATAAATGGTTGAGTTTGTATATACATAAATATCTGGGCATTTGTTTTATATGAAATTGTCGATAGCATGCAACAGAAAAACATAATTATAAAAACAATAACGGTATTATTTATAACAAAATATTATTAAATAATAATAAAATAAATAGATTTTGTCACTAAAATACTAAAGGACTGCAGGGTATGCTCTGTGCACAAAATTCTACACAAAAGGTTTATTTTATAAACAATAACAAGCATTTTACGTATTATGTATATGTATGTATATAGAGACGCGTTATGCATCTATTGTATGTATATACTTAAATCCGCTCAAATAATGATAATGAAAATAAACAGAATTTTTTGTTCAAAAATAATAAATTTGTTAGTTGTGTTGGTAAACGGGCATTAAATGTAAAGATTGCGTTTTCATTATGTGTATGCATGGGTACATACATTTACATATGCATGCATCAATACATGTATCAGCATTGTTGCATGAAAGACGACATTAAATTTGTTTAAGGTCCAAACCAAAGGATCATATGAATTCACTCATCTTGGCTTTAAAAAAAAGACGGAGCTTGGCATTCGAGTTTTAAAACAACTACATGAACAGGAGGTATGCATCATTAACGAGTGGACTTAGTGTGTGTTTGTCTATCTAAAAAGTGTATGTAAAGTCGATAACTTCATCTCGTTGTCCTTCCGTCCATCAGTTGATCGTCGGACCGTTCACGATTGCCAAAGTTAACGTAGAAAATTTAAACTCTCTTTATATACATACACAGTTTTCGATAATCGCTTACAAATGCCAACAACAGATATACATAAGCTACTTATAAACTGGCACATACATTCATCTAGAACATGATTTAAATGTATTTCCCAACCGCACAAACGTTAAAATTCAAAATATATGCAAATGGTCTCCAATTTGCAAATTTACAGTGGAAGCTATGAAATTTGGTGCAAATGCATGCCAGCGCTATCTAAAAGGTCGACTTTGCACGAATACATTCCGGAGTCATCTAAATTTTTTTTATAGGTCAATAATTATCTTTTTTTATATATAGTAGTGTCTGTTAATGGGTATCGAATGACTTTCCTTAGAGGTGAACGTGAGTTACTGACAACCGCGCCTGTTCGTAGCATTCGATATTTGTTTGTGTGTCTGAATTTACGCTTTATGAAAGCATGTTTTTTCCTTCGATTGGGTGTTAAACCTCTTTGTCGTTTTTCTATTTCTTCCCTTCTCAATCAATCGTTACATAATTCACGTTTCGAAGATATTGAACATCTAAGCACACGTGCATATGTTATTCAAGCCATGAATGCGTCATCCTATGTTTGCATTTTGACTTCACATTTGTAGTTGTGTAGAAAAATTGCTACCCTCTTGTATCGTGCAGAAAGTTGAGTCGGATGTCATTAAAAACTAAGCACTTGCTTGATCAACATGAAAGGCATATAACTAAGGCCATCCATCGATTTATTTATTGAAATAAGGATAGATTGGAAGCTCCATTCAAAGAATATTAAATTCTTCTTCTTCTTATACTCATCGCTCGCTAATCAGCTTGCGGTTGAGTGAAGACCATTGCTCGTTCTCTTTTTTCTTTTGTTTTTCATTACGTCACTTCATTATGCATTGTAAAGTTAAGCTACGGTTACGGTTTTCTTTTGTTTTTCATTACGTCATCTCATTACGCATTGTAAAGTTAAGCTTTTTAATAAATTTATTGATAACAGGTGAGAAGTGGTTTTCCAGGCCACCAGGTAGCAAGTAATGGCTGTACGTATACGTGTACAGGTACATTGGATGTGGCAATTGCTGCAGAGGTGGTGTGGACCACAGATGGCGCTCGTTTTGGCCCCACACGGTAGTTAAGTTATCTTAAGTATTCTTGTATAGTTTTTAGAATAATCGTAAGCTACTTGGGGACCAACTGAACTGAGTCACAGAACAGGGATGACATCATTCGCAGCTAGTTGCCTCAAGTACAGAAGATAGGCTAATGGTTGGCAATACCAAACGTGATCATAATAAATATGGTGGGAAGAGATCATCTCTGTCAAGTAATTTTCTTCTTTCGTAGTACAGGAGCTTTATATGGTGAACGTTATGTCGCGGTAAATACATTGCTAAATAAAATATTTGCTCTGCACGTAGATGGAGATTTTAAACAAAAGATTTAATTAATGTTAAATCGTGAAGTAAACACATGGTAAGGTAGAGAGTAGACAGAAAATCCGGCCCGGCAGGCATAAGTTAATACGATTCATTTCTACAATCTATTCTCCTAAACAGTGATCCAAGTGAATAAATTTCAGTTATGTGGGAATGAATTTAAAATAATTAACATACACTTATACCTAACACAATGACACATGGGCCACATAAATATGAAATAACCCGTAATTAGCAAAACTATAGTGTTAACGAACGCAAGACGAAAATTAAAATTGCGTCTCGGCCTGTCCTTTTAACTAAGGCACCTCCAAGCGCAGTTCCTATAAATGAACTTACAATCGGCTGAGCTATTTTTGTTCCCTGCAAGCTTCATAGTTTCATGGCCAAAGCTGTATGTTGGTATAGCGTTTGCAAGCATTCTTTATAGATATGACCTAGAATATGACAACAGCAGCTTAGCATTAATTGAATTAATCTTGGATTATAATTGAGATTGAATTGAAACTGAATTGAAATTGAATTACAAATAAGTTGGAATTCAATTATAGAATAGAGTAGGAATTGAACTGAAATCGAATTAAAAATAAGTTGGAATTCAATTGGAATAAAGTAGGAATTGACCCGAAATCGAATTGAAATTGAACGGAGATTAAATTGAATTTGAATTGAAACTAGGAATTTGACTGAAATCGATTTAAAAATAAGTTGGAATTCAATTGGAGTAGAGTAGGAATTGAACTGAAACCGAATTGAAATTGAACGGAGATTAAATTGAAACTGAATTGAAACTAGGAAGTGAATTGAAATTGAATTGGAACTAAATTGAAATTGAATTGGAATAGAGTAGGAATTGACCCGAAATCGAATTGAAATTGAACGGAGATTAAATTGAATTTGAATTGAAACTAGGAAATTGACTGAAATCGAATTAAAAATAAGTTGGAATTCAATTGGAGTAGAGTAGGAATTGAACTGAAACCGAATTGAAATTGAACGGAGATTAAATTGAAACTGAATTAAAACTAGGAAGTGAATTGAAATTGAATTGGAACTAAATTGAAATTGAATTGGAATAGAGTAGGAATTGACCCGAAATCGAATTGAAATTGAACGGAGATTAAATTGAATTTGAATTGAAACTAGGAAATTGACTGAAATCGAATTAAAAATAAGTTGGAATTCAATTGGAGTAGAGTAGGAATTGAACTGAAACCAAATTGAAATTGAATTTGAATCGAAACTAGGAAGTGAATTGAAATTGAATTAGAAATAAATTGAAATTGAATTGGAATAGAATCGGAATTGAACGGAGATTAAATTGAAACTGAATTGAAACTAGGAAGTGAAATGAAATTGAATTAGAAATAAATTCAAATTGAATTGGAATAGAGTAGGATATGAACTGAAATCGATTTAAAAATGAATGGAAATTGAATGGAAATTGAATTAAAATTGAATTGAAACCACCCGTCTTTGGATTGAAACTGAACACAAATTGAATTGAAAATGAATTTAAGTTGAATTGAATTCGAAATGAGATTGAATGGAAGTTGAATGGAAAGTGAAACAAATTTAAAATGAATTCGAATTGAGTTAAAATTAAATTGCAATTTGATTGAATCGTTTTCGAGAA
Organism: Glossina morsitans morsitans; assembly: GCA_001077435.1. NCBI lineage: Eukaryota > Metazoa > Arthropoda > Insecta > Diptera > Glossinidae > Glossina > Glossina morsitans. The sequence continues at coordinate 527 of CCAG010016879.1, read as the reverse complement.
GACATAATCTCCGCCCACACAAAGCGATGTTTTCTCTTTCTTATTCCTTGTAAAATTACGCAATTTCCTAACACTAAGAGCGTCTATATTTAAATTCAAAAAGTCAAGTTTGAAAATCATTTAAACACAATTCCTTAGAACCGGTTAGTTGGACATTATTGTTATCGTAAGGTTAGCGCAGAAATGTAAAATGAACCTAAACACAATTCGCTTCTACCGATGCCATTTAGTGCTGAATACGGTCCATAGTCTTATAAAACCCACTAGAAAAAGGGAAAAAAGTTGAAGAAGAAAGTTCAGAGAGTATGTGAAACTACTCTTTATGAATAATAATTTCTTGCGTTTCTTACCAATGAACAATTTTTAACTAAAATATCTTATTCCAATAGGACACACATACGAAAAAATCTATTCTACAAAAATTATGATTATTGAAAGAGTTCTCGTTTTAATTGGCCGCAAGGCGATTGGCGTTTTTCTCTTATTAGCATTACTTAAAGCGATCGATTTTTGCTAAAAAAAAAAAA
>CCAG010016871.1:0-25810 GCA_001077435.1 Glossina morsitans morsitans | reverse complement strand
GATAAAAGAAGTCAAGACAAGACGGGCAGATAGACAGACAAGGTTAGACAAACGTTTTGAATCGATCGGTATAGTAAAAGTTGGATCTGTATCAAGTCCTTCTGTGAGTTACATACAACCGTACATACTTGATGTACCCTTGCCCCGCAAGTCTCGCAGGGTATAAAAAAATTTAAATAACTTCGATGAGCGCTTGTGACAACTGCAGACACAGGAAATAATTCCATCATTAACCAATCTGTGCTTGATCGTCTAGCTGCTGTTGACCAAGCAAACAGTGATTCCAACCGATTTTGATTGCATAAAATGGGTGTAAGTAGTCAGCATTGATATATGAATTGTTTTGTGGATTTTAATTTCGGAAGTGACGTAACCTTAACAACAAACTATTAATCGTTGCAGGAGATTTTGTTGTCCTAAAATCAAGACAATGCTCTGGTGGAAGGGTCAATATTGGTTTCGATCGATGAATTTAAGAGAATTTGAAAGGCATCGAACGATTCCAGCCGTCACATATAAGGTTAACATTCTCCAATCAATCTCGATATTCAATATATCCGTGTCTTCAATTGATCAATCTACTACTACTACTACTCCTACTAAAATTGATTAATGAGTCGAAGCTTGAACTGGCTTCGACGGACATTTGCTGAAACGGCAAATATTGAACACAATCTCGACTTTTGATCAATCAATCAGTTCGAAGATTGAGACATTCTCTCTTCTCTTCTGCTCTTCTCTCTGAGCGAGTCTATATCTATACAGTAACGTTACAAGATCAGACATAAGCTCAAGATTCTTTAATCAATCATTTCAAAACTCACTACATAATAAATGAATCTATGTACTAAACGATATAGAGCGACATTATTGACATATACAAAATCGGACATAACCTCAACACTAACGAATCACGAATTTAATGACATTTGTACTAATATTTTGCTTTTAAATCTTATTCAACATTATTTTCCAACCAGTTTTATACTCTGCACTACCTGTGGTGCGGGAAACATTAAGTTTGCACGGACGTATGTCGCATCTACAAGAGCTTAAGATAGGCCCACAGTTTGTTATACCAATCGATCCAGGAAATGATTCCAGAAATGATTCCGTCCGTCCGTCCGTCCGTCTGTCCATGTAATCTTGTATTCAACCTACAGGTTGCAATGTTTAAGATATTTTGATTAACCTTGCTACACTAACGCATTTTGACGCAAGGACAAACACTGCTGAAAATGGTCCGGATCACGCCGGTTTTTGGACTACTCCTCCTATTTTCAAAAGTCGCTGTATGGAAAAATTAATAAATAATAATAAGTTGAGAAAGAAATCAACGTCACTGAATTTGTCCCATATAGGTCTATTATTTGGACTCCATTGCCTATAAATATTCTCAGTAACTGCAAATCCTTGTATACCTAAAAGGCCTTATTGTTGATTTGTTTTTGATGAAAATTTTTTTTAACGATAGTAATTCGACACAAACATTAACCGAATCAAATTCGAACCACATGAGTTTATCTTTTGGACCTCACTCCATAGAAGATTTCGCGTGAATAGTAAGCCCTTCAGAAAACCATTTCACATTTAATATTTTATTTAAACAACATTGATCCAAAGTATAGCAATTTAGCAAAGAAACTAAGGGAAATAAATTTTGATCACATAGGTCTATTGTTTAGATCCTAACATAAAAGGGGGTTACGATGAAAAGCAAAGTCCTTGTATGGAGACAACGGCTGTTTACCACTTTTGTATGGCGAAAACTGAAAATTAGTAACATTCGTGGGGGGTAAATTTCTAGGTTTACTAAATTTGGATCATGTCATATGACATGCTTCGCGCATACCCCAATTGGCGGGTTTTGAAGAAAACCGTGCCTTTGAATGAAAATCATATGTAATTTTTAATATTTTATTACCAAAAACAGCCAATAACTGTGTTAGGCAAAATGGTGTAGGGTATCGAAAGGTCGGCCTTATTCGACTGTAATGCTCTCACTCACTTATCTTATATTTGTAAACGTATCAGGCCATAAGAAAAATCAAATTGAATAATAAATTTTTCGGAATTTTTCGTTTCTGTTTCCAAATAAATTTTAAAAGATTTCGGGAGACCAATAACGCGTAAGTAAAATGACATAATTAAAAGCAGGAAAATGTGCACTTCTTAAACTCTTTGTCTCCATCATTCGTTCGGTCGAATTTATTGCGAGAAAAGCATTTATTAAAACCATTTTTGCAGCACTTAACAAAAGATGCCACGTTTTCTTCTGTCGACGCCGCCAGGTATTATTCATTCACTGTCCTCCTGAGCGAAGCCAAATGGCACCATCAACATGTAACCATAGATATTTTCTTCAAAAATTGAAACGTCGATCTGCAATAACGTAGAAATGCTTTTGAAAAGACACCCAGGCTGGCCATGTGCACAATAAACAACAACAACAACAACAACAACAAGAATAATAAAAATAAATAACAGTTTAATACTCATTTAATGTAATTGCAACCAACAGACAAGCGTTATGCGCGAAAAGAAGAAACCCCCCCCCCCCCCCCCTGCCGGGCCGATGAAATTTTTCGAAACTCATCACATCAAGTGTTTAATGCGACATAATTTAATAAAGATGGTAAAAGGAACCTTTTTTAAATTTACATTTTATGCATTCGCCATAGAAACGCGTTATTATGTCTATGCGTAATGCCGAAGCGAAGTCCTGAGTTTACATATTGGGTGCTGCACCTTAAATAAAACTTAAAATTTATGTCGATTTTTGATAACAGTTTTCGTCGACATCATTGATATTCGCGAGCTTTAAATATATGCTCCACGCAAATTCTTACGAATATAGTTCGCCTTCGTGTCTCTCCGTCCCCCCCCGAACACGTGAGTAAAAGTTTTTGCGAACGCTTTCCCGAGGATCTACTGTATACGCGGAAATTAATAATAAGTCTTTCCAACAGCAATTTTCCTAGATGCACATATGTCAGACGTATGAAAGAAGAAGAAAAAGAAATTTTACAATTTATTCTATAATCCGACTACCGCGATTTCATCCGCCATGGCATCTTTCGCAATTCACTTGATTAACTTCTTTCGCTCAGTTCGCGTGGTATCCAGACATCACTATTCCAAGACATAATAAATATTTCCCAACTGGAGACCCTTAAGATGACGATCGATCTGTGCTACTGAGTTTATGATGAGGTTATATCCGAAAATCTGATGAAAAATGAATACAAGCCTTAAATTATGTTAGTTCAATAATTGGGCCGTTGACTTATTTTTTATACCCTTCATCGAAAAAAGCTCTAGAGACCCTAGAAAGTAGTTATGTGTTTGATTAGCGTCAAATTCTGAATCAATTTCTGTAGGTCCATCTGTCCGTTTTTGTAATGTCTGTTGTAAACATTCTCCTGGCCGCAAAAATGAAGAAATATTTGGCAGAAATATTGTAAGTTCTTGACAAATCGGTCGGCGCAGCTCCCTACAGTCCCCTGAAAACTGAGAACAACCCCGTTCTTCAATAGGAATACGAAATTGGTTTTTTGTTTATTGCTAATAAATTACAGCGGGTAAATCGACAAGAACATCCAACTATATTCGATGGGAGATACCTGTACATGAATGGGAAAAATTGGCCACGCCTGTCCAACACCGTATAGTGTATTAAAATTTTATTTTTTTCTCATTACCTTTATAGCGCAAAAAAGCAAGCTTCAGAAGCCCGATAAAGTACATAGGTTCTCGGAAATTTTCAAATGCGGAATACACGTAAGCATGCCCATCTCTGCGTCTATCCATCTGTCCGTATATCTGTCCGTCCATCAGGGTCATTCACTTTTTCGCAAAGAAGGGGATGTTGCCTACAAATTTGCAAAAGATTTTGAATATCGATCAAACAGGTCAAAGAACACGCCTACCACGCCCACACATCTATACTACAATTAAAATTGATTGAAGATCCTTGCTCCCCGGGTCTTATGCTCGATGCTCATAGCTTACAACAGAAACACGATAAAAACTTCTACAAAATTATAAAATCAGCCACGCCCATCCTGTATGATGGAGTATGCAAATCTTTTTTTTTTCTTTTTTCTTAACCTTTTAGAGGATAACGTTGACGCAATCGCAACTGAATATAATTTTCTTATCTGTTTTCTCTTTTCCTCACTCTTGACGTTCCAAGTTAACTTCTGATTTTTTTGATTCAGAAAATGTTTATGTTTTTACTTTTAATAAATTACTAAAATTAAGTAAAATTACTCGTGTCATAAACAGTTATTTATTTATTTACTTTAATTTTGTTTTGTTTCAAACAAACCCCTTCTCTCAAGATAATGGTATAGTTAATGACTTAACGCGCGATATTCCATACTTATGTGTACTGACCGCAGCATCAATTTTTATGCGGTTTTTTTTTAATACAATTTCCCGATGATAATAGCATTTTAAAAATTGGTAGCTTTACGCTATTAAAATGACTGGGAAAAAATTGATGGTTTACCATGAATTCTCTTCATGCCTCTTGGTCTTAACATGCTGTGCAATAAATATGCCCGTCCTTCCCGCCTATGCACACATGCATGCGTATACGTATGTAAAAATTAATAAAAATATGATAATACAATTAATTCATCCGAAGGAGCAGATTGTGTGCGTGTGTCTATATATATGTCTTTTGGTTTGTTTTTCTCGCTCCTTTCAATCCTTATGATTCATTATCACCAGCAATTTGTCAAATTACATATGCGTGCCCTGGAGTTTTTTTGTTAAAAATCTCTTATTACTGTCAATGGTTTGCTATATACGAACGTGATGTCAATTTTTTTTTTTTTTTTTTTTTGCTACAAATATACAAGGGAAAGAAATGTAAAATAAATACAGCGCCTTGAAACGGAACTTCGCCTAAGGTAACCCGTATGAAAAACGTATAATTGTTTACAACAACAATGGTTATGAACAAACCAAGAATCACATCAATGCGATTACATCACGATGCACAATAATGCATGGTTTCCTTTTTTTCTTAAATGCTTGCAATAAACCGGGAAGAGGAGTAGGAAGTAGGGAAATTTTCCTTATTGTACTTTGCTTTTCGTTTTATGCGACAACAAAAAGAAATTATTGAGAGTAGAAACATTTCTCGTCTAAGACGTCATCCGTTATATTAAACAAAATAAAGTTCGTGATGTAAGGACGTTAAAAATTTTCTATTAGAATATTTTTACTTTATTGTCCGTCCGTCTGCCTATACTAGATTATCACTCATTGAGTGTACGAGGGTTCTTAAAGGAAATTTCTTTTGCTTGAACGGCAGCACATTCTCCTAAGAGGATTAGGATTAGAACATAAGTCGGTAACTAAGTTCGTTTCCTCACTTCCCTCCTCGATAACACTCACACTTCATCACCTATATTCTACAGTCTTATAAACGTGGTCGCCACTCTTTCTATTATTCACTAATACGCTGGAGAGTATATCTACCGATGAAGGCAAGCACACGTCTGCTCAGGTCACAAGCTCGAGCCCAATGAAAGATAAAACGGAAGTCGGACATAAGTTTGCTCGAAACGTCTTCGTTACCATCCTCCGCTCCGATCTCATTTGAAGTCATATGTTTGAGATTCGAATTATATCAAACATGGCTGTCCCCTCTGTGAGAGTCTCTTCTTAATATAGTTAACCTACCTCTAAGTTTCTCTTAAGCTAGTCTTAACCTCAAATGTTGTACAAAACGAGACCCGGCTTTGGTCCTCACATTGGAAACATGTTAAGTAAGCCTACGTAGGACACTATTTATCTCTTGAGCTTCGGCCATCGGGTATTTTGGCTGGAATGCTTTCAAACCTCTGCTTCAAAAACCGACCGTCTGTGGTACCGTCCTAATTTCGAATCCAATTTCTCCTTTCTATTCTCGAAATCAATAATGAAATGCTTGGACGAGGGTGCATCCATAGAAACAATTGAGATAACTGTATTCGGCCGCGACCAAGTCGTTTGTATCTCCATCACCGATTTATTCTGATCAATGATAATTTGCATAGCCTTCGAAGGCTCCTTCTAGGTGCTGCAAACGTTTAGATAAAAGGAGGAAATTTCAATATTCTATTATATCGAGTGGGCAAGGGAGGGCAATGCTGCAAGACCCCCCATAGAACATAAATGCAAATATTTATGATTATATCTTTTGCGATTTACAAGTAAGAAGAACAAAATCAAATTTCTCAGTTTATGTTGTAGTACGATCTGGCCCAATTCCAACAGCAGCCTACGCGAATAAACTTACAACCCATTTGCCAAATTTGATGAAACCTTTTGTTGTAAATTTGCGACCAGGAAAGGGCCAAACAGTACATAGACAGATAGACAGAAATGTAAACGGACAGACACGCTTAAATTGGTTTAAAATTTGAAAATGTACATACTTCGCCAGGTCTCTGAAGTTTCACTCTGGGTATTGCAAACATTTCTACAGAACGAAAATGCTCCCTATCTTTCGGTAATGGCTGTAAAAATCCAATAATAAATGCTTCGAATACAAGCAAAAGTGTACAGATCATAAAAAAGAAAATGGTGAAAGACATTTGTATACCGTTTTTCATGATTAGGCTTAAAATGCACACAATGGAATTTAAACTAAGCTATGGGTTTGTTTTTTGTTTTTCTTACTGCCGTGCGATGGACATTTGTCGAGTATACAGAACGGGTTTAACCTCAACATTGAGATATCAATGCGTAAGCGTACGAAAACTTACCATAATAGCAATTTATTTTTCTCTCTCTTCGACCAGTCATTCCCAAATTCAGACATCTAATGTCTGCGACTATCAAACTTAACCTCAACATTAATGATTCAACTGTTTTAAGTCATTTACGGATGCTCATGGAGTTTCACAGTTTACAGTGATAACGATAAAATACAAACTTTCACTAAGTACAAGTGACATCTAAATGCCGTAGTGCAGATTTCAAGGTATCAACTAGAGGCGAACTGTTGAAGGACTGAATCTTCTTTTAGCCTTAATGAAGGTCATTTCGCTGTGCTTGGCCAGTCATCTCAAATGTGGCCTTCCATTAATAACAACTGACATCTGAAGTCTACAATTAATGACTTTATGGAAATCTTGACTTTGATTGACTACCACTGACTTCTGAGCGGTCTTAACCTCAATCTTTAGAAATCAAAATGAAATGTTACTTCTGTAGAAGTCTATTGCACTTGGTTCCAACTACTACGAAGAACGGCCATCCAATACCTAATAAAACGCGCGGCCTAAACGTCAGCGTTAACTTTTCATCTCTCTTGAGGTGTTTTAATAAAATACACGGTTGGCGTTATCTGACATTTGTCAACTACACAGCAATAGCAGACTTATTCGTAACAGATTAAGAACATAACCGTCTCAAGGCATGTATAGAATGGAATTTTACTCTGACAGAAATTTACTCCACATGTATGCATATATATATATATATATATATATGTATATATATATATGTTACAGATTTATGTAAGAATGCAAGATTTCTTCTCTCTCTCTTAACTATCTTTACTTACGAAATGTTTTTCATCAGAATTGAAAAGTTATGAAATCTATCCCAATGCATGCACACACGCAGATATGCGGAGAATCTCAGATGTGCACCTACGGCGAAAAAGGGTCACATTACGAGACAACAACTAGATGACTGCTGTTGTATACCGTATGCGTGCGCATTTATTATGTCAAAGCTTTTAAAAACTCATTAAAATTGCAAAGTACGCGTTTGCTTACAACGCAGCTTGACACCTGAATATACCACACAATCCGTGTGTCACTGCTTTGATAAAACAGCAAACATCAGCAACAGGAATAACAGCAACAGCAACAGCAACACAGCAAATGCAATAGCAGTAGTACCAGCATCAGCATCAGCATCGACCGTAGCGTCGGCAGCAGTAAAGGTAACGTTAGGTAACTGGCATTAAAAGCGAAAAATGTCAGAGGAAAACTAAAACAAAGCAAAAGGATGTACAACTTAACCAAGCAGCCAAGCAACCAACGCAACGAATGCAGCAAGAAGGCAGAGGTAACAAGAAAACAAAGAAACTATCGAGCAGATGGACAGGGACAGACGTGCGCATACAATTTCGAAAGCGTAGAGTGTAACGAACATATAAACCAAAAAGGAAAAAAAAAATTAAAAGGAAAGAAAAGAAAAGAAAAAAAGAAAGCAAAACAAAAAATTACTAAAGGAGATTAAAATTACATGGGTTTCTGGTTGCCGGGCTTGTGGAGTTGCGTTGCAACCAACTCTGCACGGATGCGCACACACACACTCACTCACGTTCAGATAAAGAAATATTATATAGAGTGAAAGAAAAGCCCGAGAGTAGGTCGATTTAACAAAAACAATAATAATAATAATAATAAGGGCAACAACAGCAACAACAGCAACAACAACAACAATAATAATAACAATAACAACAAAAATAACATAGATCTAGAAAAATATTGAAAATGCAAAAGAAGAAAATGTACATTTTTTTTAGTGTAGCGCTCGAGAAACTATGCATTGTATGTGTATGTGCGCTCGCGCGTATGTGTATGCGTTTTTGTGTTTCATGTATTATATATGGGCTCTCGAATGCAAGTTAATGGAGATTAAAGTAATGTAAACAAAATACATGTCCTTGATGATATATTCAAGTGTCATTCCACTGACATACATTCCCAACTATGTAAAAAGTTCGCGTTATGAAAATTGCTTTGATATGAAAAACAAAAATGCAAAAAAAAAAAAAAAAAATAACGAAAAACTCATACACACACAACAACTTGAATTGTTGTTGTTTCAATACGTTTTTCCCTTTTTAGTGTTGCTTTGCTTTGCTTTGCTTGCGCACATTATTCAGTCAGTCATTTATTTAATTTAATATCAAATTAAAAAAATGTTACCAACTTTTCAATAAATTTATTTAGAATCTTTGAAGGTAACGCAAAGTTCTATGAACCCGTTCAACCAACCAACTCCCAATACATAACCAAAACAAATGCATTTTGTATATTATTTATTACATATGCAATTAAGCTTTAAGGGATTCATTCGGTAAGATAAGGCGTAATTAGTACTACATCATAACGATACTCCGGATATTATCGCCGTAACGTATGTTTACCATTACGATAATGTATGCGTACCCGAGGTAATATCACGCTAATGTGTGCGTATGCGTCATGTTGTTACGTCCATCACGGATGGAAGGATGAGGGGGTGTATTCATTTTGTCAAAATGTTTGCGACGCCCAGAAGGTAGATTTTAAGACTCCACAAAACATATATATATATATATATATATATATATATATATTCTTCATCGGCATCAAATTGTGAATCGATTTAAACTTGTCCGTCTGTTCGTCTGTGCAATAAGTTTCTTAAATAACCTGGCCACAAATATGAAGGGATCGACTTGGAATTCGGTAGAAACATTGAAAATTTTTGCGTCATGTTTTCATGTCCATCACGGATGGGAGGATGACGGGGTGTATTCATTTTGTCAAAATGTTTGCGACGCTGAGAGAAGCTTTTAAAACCCCACACAATATATATATATTCATCGGCAATAAATTGTGAATCGATTTAAATTTGTCATTCTGTCCGTCTGTGTAATATGTTTTGTAAACAACCTCGCCGTAAAAATGAAGGTATCGACTTGGAATTCGGTAGAAACATTGAAAATTTTCGTGTCATGCATTCATGTCCATCACGGATGGGAGGATGAGGGGGTGGATCTTGCGAATTGGGTCAAAGCTTACATCTTGTAATTCTCTTCAAAGGATCAATTTCGCTGAAAATCTGTTATAGAATAGGATCTAAAAAATAGACCACGATGGTCCAAATTGGGTTCAATAAATTTTTTTATCTTAAATTACTGTCATGATCTGATTTTCATCATGAAGCATTGAAAATTAGAGCTTTTTGTCCTATGAACTTCAATTTTTGTAATATGAGAGAAGGTCAAAAAATTGCCGGAACCGGTCCATAGTTTTCATATCAATTCAAAATGCCAAAATACTACTAGTTACCCATCTTTGTCGAGAAATTTTGGAAATTGCAATTTTTTCCATAACACGACTTTTCAAAATAGGGCGTTGTGTGGGAAGTGGTCGAGTGGACCCAAACCGTTCACAATGGCGTTCTTCCTTGAATCAAAGCACGTCACTATACTAAATTTCATCAAAATATCTTAAAAATTGCGACGTACAGCTTGAACACAAATTTACATGGGCAGATACCAGACGGAAAGACAGACTGCAATTTAGAAAATGATTCTGAACTGATCGGTACAATAAAAGGTGTGTCCATCCTAAGCGCTTCTGCGTCTTCTAAACGTCCACGCAAACTTAATATAACCTGTACCGCAAATGATTTGAGTAACAAACAGTCGTTGTATGGACAAACGTAGGTGGATGGCGTAAGTGCTGTGTGTGGCCCACCAAAGTGTTTTCCCTTGTTTTCACAATGATTAAAAAATATTGTAAACTAAAACTACCCTCGTAATAAGCTCTCAACTTTACCAAAAAACCTTGTAAGACTAAGTGGTACCACGAACAACAATGCTTTGTCTTCTGTCCTCGTTTTCTTTTCTTTCTCTTTTTAGAAATTTAAAGAGTTGCTCTTACAATTATTCTCAATATTTTTAATCAATATTTTATAAGAATTTTCAATACTTCATTGCTGACACTGCACTCTTGTCGTCAATTTTAATTATTTTACTTTTCAATCATTTCTAAATTATAAGAAATTATCTGTAATTGCAACCGAATGTCTGTCAGTAGTCGGCTGCTACAAATGCTTAACTATGTCTTAAAATCATTTAACATAAAATGATGTGTTATTCAACACGTGCCTGATAATGTTATGCCTTATAACTCTGCTTATAGTCTTTATAGTCTACATATTCGCTTTCATTTGTAGTACTTTACGTTGATGGATCATCAAGCAAAAGGTCTTCAACTTGATTACATCCTTTGACTGACACATTTTAATGATGACTCATTAAAAAACAATATAAAATATAAAATGTAAAAATTATGAAATGAAAGAAAGTAAAAATGACGTAATAAACTGAATGAATCAGTATTAATATATATATATATATTTGAAAGCAATGCGTTGGTAAATTTTCACTCATAATATATATACCAATATATATATATATATATATAGACATATTTTTTGGCTGAATGATTGCTACCATGGTTGGTATATTAAATTTGTCAAAATGTTAGTGAAACACAAAAACAACGAATCGAAGTTTCCATCAAGCGAATATATCCGTGATCGTAGGTGTCCATCTGTCATTCCCTTTATACCCTGCATCAATTGTGGTAGTTTAAGTTTGTGTGGACATATGAAACACGCAGAAGGGCTTAAGATAAACTCGCCTTTTATTAAATTATATTATACTAAGACTGTCTGTCCGTCTGTCCATCTATCCATATAAACTTGTGCTCAAACTGTAGGTCCCAATTTTTGACATATTTTGATGCCATTTGACACAGTGACGTGTTTTGACCCAAAGACGAATGCTATTGAAAATAGTTCAAGGCGGTTCACTTTTTTGAACAGTCCCCTGGAAAACATTGCAATTTTTTAAAATTTCTCGACAAAAGTGACTAAGTAGTAGTATTTCGGTATTCTAAATTGGTATGAAAACTTCAGACTGGTCGAACTAAACTGCTACTACATTAGGTTGCCTTTTGGGCCCACTTCCCCATAAATACGCAAATGCCTTTATACAGGAACAAGATATAATTTTTGTTTTCTATGATAAAAATAAGAATTACGTTAGACAATGTGATGTAGGGTATTTAACGGTCGGTCTTACCCGATAATAGTGTAATTACTTGTTTCAGATCTATGATTCCAAAAATATTTCTCTAAAGGAACAAATTTGCCTCGAAATATCATTTTAGTGTAATTCGGATTAAATCGAGATCGAAACTTGACAGTCTGTGCTTGATGTTTAAATGTACGATAGGGAAAAGGAACTGTGTGTTTTTACTTTTTAATCAAACACTTGGGCTTATGTTGGTAGTCACTAAAATATTTGCGTTCATTCCTTCTGACATTTATGTAGGGTTACCGCCTTTATTGTACGCTATTGCAATTTGCTTATGTATATGCTTCAGATTGCCTTACGATCTCTTCAAAATATCGTATATTACACGGTATAGCAAATTTTATATAAAATCATATCTCCATCAGATTAGGCAGAATTTTTTCACTTACTCCTTTTTGATAGTCGTGCTTGGATTTAGCTGCTATTTTATACCCTTCACCGAAAATTGAGGATCTGTCATGTGAAACAAGGATAAAAGAGATTTTATGAAGTATATATATATATTCTTGATCAGGTACCGATGTATGTCTCTCTATATAAAAGCGAACATTCTCTTATCCGTAGAAAGGAAAACATATAAAGTTCTTGTACACAGATTGGTCTTCAAAGTGGTCCCAATGCTGTTAAAACGACAAGCCCACAACTAACCATAAACTGATATCGCTTCTATTCTCAAAATCGCTATCTGTGAACTAAAACTAAGAGATCGTGTAATGTCAGAGGCTATTTTTTTGGGCTTTCTTTTATTCAGGCACATGTAGTGGAAATAGAAAATTCGCTCGCACCTGAATATAATTTTTTTTTTTTGTACAAAAGTTTTCCGTGTTTAAATTGAAATCGAAAATTGTTAGGAGAAAATTCAGGATTCAGCTGAAAGCTATAAACAAATCACTGAAATTCTGATCCCACACTTTGAAGAAAAACAGAAGTGAGAACAGACTCATATAGCTATCATCCTTGTATTGAAATCCAATCTGCAAGATCACAAGTATTTGCCAAATAAGGACGAAGCCATGTACCTATAATCTTAGCAGATTAAGTTTCAACATCAGCATTACGTCACATCAATTGAAAGAGAATTTGTTTTCCGTAGATAAGATTTTCAAAAACGTTGTCCACAGAAGAATAACGAGCCAATTGTTTGTCAAGTAAGAACGAAGTCATACAGCTATAATCCTTTCAGATTAAGTTTGAATATCAGGATCACTTTAGATTAATTGTAAGACAATTTGCTTTTTGAAGAGAAAAACAACCGAACTGGCTCTTAAATCTTTTTAACCAAAAACCTTACGGATGTAGTCAGTACAATTTTTTAAATGTTACAAGCAAAGGACTTATACTTGCACAAGAACTCTTTGTGTCGCACAACAAATCTCGTCAAATAACAATAGACATACAAGCAAAAGTGGAAAACTAAGTTGCTTTAATTACACATATCCGTCCATCCATTCTTGCTGATTATTCGCTTGAGCTTTGTCTCTTTTTGATTTTTAAAAACTCGAGAGTACTAAACTACGTTTAATATAATTATGGGACTCTAAGTCGATTTAATTTTGCGTGTACGTCTATCCGTCCTTGCTGAGTATTCGCTTGAACGGTTTTTGATTTTTACAAGCTTGAGAATACTAAACTACGTTTAATATAATTATGGGATTCTAAATCAATTTGATTTTGTGCCTGCGTCCATCCGTCTATCCGTTCTTCTTAAATCTCCTTTTGTCCATCTGGAACTTTTACAGAACCGAACCTTTTACAGTAACCGAAACAGTATAAAATTTTTAAACAAAACCTTAGTGGACTAATAAGCTGAAATTAGGTTACGCATCATATATACCACTAAAAATAATTAACCATGATTGATATTTTTTTAATGAACTAAAACTGAAAAAAAAAAAAAACGAGAAAAAGAATAATTTTCACAAATCCAAACTGAAGTAATAAAGAAAAAATATGCAATTTAATCCTGACACTAGAGTTTCGAATCAGTCTTTGAGAGCATGGCCGTCGAAGATTTCAATGATTCTCACACATTTTGCGTATATTATTCTTGAAGTTCGCAACTCGATACCACATCATGGCTAAAAAAAGAAAATCTTAAAAAAATAAAATATTTAGAAATGCTACAGCATATATATGTATATATATATATATATCTAGGATTCTTTATAAGCTCCTTAGCTTATTATTTTCAATTTTCATAAACAAAAATTTTCCTCATATTATTATGAAAAACGAGAAATGACACAACTTTTATAATTAATAATTATGCGCACGGCTAACATAAACCATAATACGATTTTAATCCGTGCCCAACCGCATACATACTTATAAACACAGGCACATAAAGATATAGAAACAAATAACCGTCAAGCACAGGCATGTGTACTCTAGCAGCTTAAATATTACTATTATTTTCACATATATATATATATATATATACAAACATTCCCTACATGCTTACATGCATGCCATACGTATGTCCATCCACTGATGATGGCGATGGCAATGGTGATGGTGATATTCGGAGTATGCATTTATATTGTATTGTATGTGGACATTTTCGTACATTCAACTGACAGCGAATGATTTTAAATTGAGATTTTATATGAATTTTTAATGCATATCAAAGAGTATAAATTCATTTATGAATAACACCAGCATCAACAATTCCGACACCATTGTACATAACTAACATAAACAAGTTTACTCATATATTACGTAGAAAATGTGTATGTAAATTGTACGCCTACACTTTAATACGGATTTTGGATACCCAACCATTATGCATTTTCAACTTAAATGATTTCTAATTTCAATTTCTTAATGCGTAATATATAGAATACATTTTTTTTTGGCATATCATCGCTGCAAACTTTATTAATGAATAATAATAAACTAAATGTAGAATTATTATGAATTTCAATTATTTATATCTTTGATTGTTACGATCGGAAGGACTCAACTAATACATCGCGTCGCCTGATGATGAATACAATAGATATTACGAGTATGTGTCTGTGCATGTATGTAACGTATGTACATTGTTATTGTAAAAGCAGACATAAATTAATTTTCAACAAAAAATATTCTGCACTTTTTTTTTTCTTTTTTTTTTTTTTTCATTATAATGGATCAATGGACGAATTATAAATAATGAGTTTATTTACAATAACATTTAAAAAAATACATAAATAAAAGCATGCAAAAGTATTGTTACAACATTGCTAAAAAAAAAAAAAAAAAAATAGAAAACAAAAATTCATGGGCTTTGATAAATACCCTACAAGTTATCTTCTGTTTTACACATGTGTATACCAAATACCAGATTTGCTTTTGTTACGTAACCCCGGTTAAGCTGGTGACCGCAAGACATACTTAAAGTCATTTGAGTAATAGCTGAACCCGTTGTTTCCTAATCAAACATATATTTGGCATAATCATCGACAAAAACGTTACCTTCCGAAAGTTCTGCATGAACCTATTAGGTGCGTTTCAAGCTTCCTAATATTTTAGAAACAATTTCTCCATGTTCAACCGCTTTGACTAAAGCATATTACTGTTTACAAAGCGTATCAAAGTTGAGATTAAGTGAGTTGTGGTTAAATGCTTAACTAGTTAACAGTAATGACTGACTGAAGGAAGAAAACAGTTTTTTCCTAGTTAAGTTTAACTAGGATTCCTTTATAAATTACACGTCTTTCGAACCGCTCTTGGCACGTACTAGGACACTTTCTCTGCATGCGATAGACATGACTGATGAGGTTCATGTTGATCACAGGCGATCAAAGCTTTAACCAGTCTCAACTACGGGCAGTTAACTAACGCATCTAGACCACAATATGTGCTAGCGAGCTACCAACAATATTTGCGTACTTTTTCGGTACACAACTGACCTTAAACTGACGTTATATATCGGTCGAAGATCGGCGAATAAACATCAGCAGTAAAAGTCAAGCGTGGGCAGATCATAATCGCATGGACATTTCTTCGAAACACTTTCGATACGCACTTTACGGCATTTTTGCTGTATGTACAAGGACCATTAAATTGAGGTTAGATTTGATTTTTAAAATTGTTATAAAGACGGTTATATCCTTAAAGAAATTCCTAAGTAACTAACGGCTGCAAAAAATGTGCCACACTTTTTCTAACCTTAAAGGTTTGGTTTTCGATGCAATGGCCGCTAAAGTTGAGATTACATTTAATTTCTAATAATTGAGGTTAGGTTTGATTTCTGAAATTGTTTCAATGCTGATCGAAGACGATTAAACCTGTCTACAATGTCCAACCAGAAGTGCCTTGAACATCATAATTCTTACAAAAGAGCATCGTAAAATCCTCCGAAGCTTACGGCATTCGTTTCCTATGCAATGGTCGGTAAAGTTGTGGTTAAATTATGTTTTCAATTACATCTTCTTAACGGCCATAAAGTAGACTAAGCCAAAACATTGGAATCAGGCTGAATTTCGTATGTAAGTACGGCAGGTGTACCATCCAAACAAGAGTCATCCTTACCGACATACCATATGGAAAAGCTGGATGGTTTAGGTATTGCATACATAAATATCACCAGATTCCATTGGGTAAAGGGCTTCGCTTTTTTACGACTTCAATCCACACCAGCTTAAACGTTGTCCCTTATCCTGTTGTCCCTTTGTCCCTTAGCGTTATCGCCTACAAATATTAAGGAAAATTGTTTATGATCATATTCTACGTGATAAAAGGTGCAAATCGAAGATAAATTGTAACACTTATCACTTATGGAGGCAGCGACATTATTTTATATTAAAAACTCGATTCAAATCAAAGTGAATTTTTTCAACTTCAATGTCTTAAACACCCTTGTCCTCATAAACACTACTGCTTACTCAATATTAAAAGAAGATTGTTTTGGGACCTATGTAGATTTTTAGTGCACTTTTTCCGACTTAAATTTCTGAAAGACCCTTATTTGTATAAACACTATATCTTGCTCAAGATTACACAATATCATTTTATGACCTACAGGTATCTTTTAATGGATTTGTTGGACTTAAATCTATGAAAAAGCCTTGTGCTATAACTTACTCAGTACAAAAAAAGTTGATTTTTGTTGGATCTGCGTGCCTTGAAAAGCATTGCATCAACACCATAGCTTACCCATTATTAAAAACAGATAGTTTGGATTGAATCGTTTATGGCTTACCCTATGGCTTACCCAATAGACAAAAAATGCTTTTTGAACTTAGTCCCTATGGAAATAGGTAAACATAAATTTATTAATATAAGTCTACCTTTACGCTTTCGATATCAAAATTTAATTTTAACATTTTTCCCATATTTTTGGATGGAAATGCAATAAGACTAAGTTTCGCACGATCTTAGCTGGTCTGGCTGGTCTGGAAAGACTTACATCAATCGTAAGCTCGGGCTTGTCGCTTAGCATAGTAATCAAGGGCCTCTCTTTGGCATTGCTAAAGCTTTGCTGCCCGCTGTTTCAAGTACAAGGACTATAGTGGGCCACGGTCCAACATTAGATGCTTTACACCGCCCTGCAGGTAGTCATGCGACGACTTTTCGCAAAATAAGGCTTTAAAAGGAGGACGGTCGGAAGACGGGCTGATCCTGACCATTTTGAATAGCGCTCGGGGTTAAACCAAGACATGCCATTATCAAAATATCTTAAAAATTGAACCTTACAAGCTGAACACAAGGAAACAAGACGGACAGATGGACAAACCGATAGACAAAGGTTAAATTGATTGATTGAAGTAATAAAGGGTAGTCTAACGCAAATTCTTCTAGGTGTTGCATACATTCGAACAAACTTAACATACCTTTCTACTACAAATGGAGTACAATGTAAATAGATTTAATGCCTTTTTCTTCTTTGCTCTTAAACACAAGATATCGAAACTGTCTGCAAACTGTCGGCCTAACTATAAAAAAAAATTTATAAAACACACTGAGCTCTTTAGTTGAAAATTCTTGTTACTATTTGATTGATTAAATCATGTATTTTCGCGAAATTTTTCAAAATGCCTTTTACAAACAGAACGATAAAATTAATACATTTATTAAAAATGAGTATTAAAAAAAAAAAACCACGTACTCGTATGTGAAAATTTGTTCCAATACATACTCAATCTATATTTTTCACGCAATTCATTTGGATTTTATTTTAATAAAATTTTTCAAGGTATAAGACCAGCATACGCAAAGTGGGTGGGCGACCAAGAGAGAGAGAGAGAGAGCAATGTATGCTATATATATATATATATTAATAAATAAAATGTTTTTTTTTTTTTCATAATAAAAACTTAAAAACGAATTATTGTCCGTGATATGTATATAATTTACTCATATACTCAGTATGATTAAATTTTGTAATTTGTTTAAAAATAATGAGACCAACGATAACAAATTTATTATTCTGAGAAATTAAAATAAACGAATTATGTTTATAGGAAAAATGGATTTACGTAGTCGCACATTCATGCAAATGTTTTCTCTTTGTTGTTTTTTCTCTTTCTCTTTTTTGAAACTTCTACTTAAATATTAATTGGTTTTTCAAATATAATATGTATAAATATATATATATATATATACATACTCATTTACAAGTTTATAAAATTCCATTTTAGCCATTTTGTTGAAGCAATTTTTAAATTGTTACTTGCTGCACTATAACACTTGTAATGCAATAATGAGCAATAATAATTTATTGATAACATTTTCAATATTCTGTCTTCCTTCTTTTCTTCTAATAAACTGAGTAAGAGCAATAATATCGATAACAGGTAAAAAAAGGCTCAAATCAAAACATTATCTAAAAGTTGAAAAACTTATTCCTCGGAATTCGCTACAAAATTAGTTGTAAATAATTAACTAACATCCGTGCAACAATCGTGCTCTCTTAGGCGTTGTTGTGCAGGCGGTTCCTATTAAAAACTATTCCCAAGACGAAATTGCCATAATTTTTTTTTCTTTCTTTTTTATACTCTACACTACTTGTGGTACAGACAGGTGCAGGGTATATCAAGTTGATGCGGACATATGTAACACGCAGAAGGACTTAAGGTCGACCCACCTTGTATTATACTGATCGATATAGAATCATTTTCTGAATTGATCTAAGCCTGTCTGTCCGCCGGTCCATGTAAATTTGTGTTGAAGCTACAGGTCGCAATTTTTGAGATATTTTGATGAAATTTGCTACACTAATGTACTATGGCCCAAGGACGAACGCTGTTAAAAATGGTTGAATCGGTCCACTTTCTCGATCACTTCCCCTATAACTCCCTATTTTGAAAAGCTGTTATATGGAAAAAAATTGCAATTTTTAATATTTCTCCACAAAAGTGGCTAAGTACTAGCGTTTCCGCCTTTCAAATTGGTACAAAAAGTTTGGATCGCAAGTTTGGGGCAATTTTTGAATCCCCTCTCATATAATGAAAACTGCACAGTTCACACGACAAAAAGATCATAATCGTAATTTAACATGAATAATTGACTGTACCAAATTTGGACCATCACGGTCTACTTTTTGGACCGATTACCCTAATAAGGATTTTCACGCAAATTGGTCCTTCGTAGAGCGGCAAAGTGGAAGTTTTAATGTGTGGTGATGAAAATTGACTCACTATAGTAATTTCACACAAAAATAAGAATTGTGTTAGAATAGTGGTGTATGTGTGTGATATTTAACGGTCGGCCTTGCCCAAGTATAATGTTCTTACTTGTTTAAAATCAGTTTTCGGCTTTTTTCTGTGGAGTTCGAAAGCTATCTTTAAAAAAGTCACTTAATGCGAACCTTCCTGTCTATCTGTAATACTTCTCGATCACTGTGCAAACACACATATAGCCCTGAAGGGCTAATTCAAAAAAGAGGTCCTCCCATTGCTCCATTTCACATTGCTTTGCTTAATTCAAAATTTGTTGTCCCCTTTGTGATGATTAATTTTCAGTTCACTCATCAGATAATCAGAGGTAAAGAAGTGCGGAAAGAGGAATGGGATGCGGCCGCATCCCGGACATGTATGACCGGTCGGTAAGTGTTAGATAGAGCTT
This sequence comes from Glossina morsitans morsitans, assembly GCA_001077435.1. Classification (NCBI taxonomy): domain Eukaryota; kingdom Metazoa; phylum Arthropoda; class Insecta; order Diptera; family Glossinidae; genus Glossina; species Glossina morsitans. Next base: position 5,862 of record CCAG010016871.1, on the reverse strand, counting down.
TGATTAGATCTGCGGGCCATTCGGAATGTAAGGTTGGTGCACTGCACTGGAAGCGATTTAGGTAAATGATTTAAAGGATTATGCAATTAATGAGACTAAAATTATGCAATTAATCCAAGGAAGTTTAGAATCCCTTTGAAACTACCATAGCAGTTACCGTATTATTAGGACTGAACCCTAAGAAGTAAAGTTTTTCGTATTTCAAAACTGAAGCATCACCTCTTTCTACTTTTGCGGATACATTAAGTTTGCTCAAGTCATTCACAATAGATCTCCTGTATCGTTATTTTGTCCACTCACGAATTCGTAAGAAATGCAAGTTCTATAAAAGTAGCGGGCTGGGTAAGAACCGCGACTAACTAGTCAGTACTTGCAGGTGCAAATTTCAGTCCCTTCGAATTTACTTTCGTCGCGGCCACTCATTATAGGTCTATTGGTAAAGGCATAACACTCACCGATTAGGCATATAAGCCCACTAGACCACGGCTACCTCCCTATATGTTTCCCTTTATTCACTTCTTCTTCTTTTTATCTATCACAATGTTAGGAGGCATGTGCCCTGAGCGATTGGTCATCTAAAAAAAAAAGAAAAAAAGAAACGTCGAATTTTAAAGGTTAATCCATTAACAATTAGGTTATATTTGAACTCCACAATCGTCACATTAATGCCGGAGTCGATTAAAGTGTGATTTCATTGAATGTCATTAATAGTTGCTCGACTAAAGCCAGCAAAATAATAGTAAAGAAACCTCTTAAAAGACTTTAAACGCAAAGTTTTGCTTATGACATCTCATCTTAATACCACGCCCATTAAAATTAAGGTTATACGCAAATGCTGTAATTTTATATTGACTGAAATGATTTAAAGCTTTAGTTTCATAAGTCACTAGCTGCTCGTTCAAAAATATATCTGACATAGACGAGCCATCAAATGCTGATCCATTGAAGACTTCTTTGGATTGGCAGATCGCTGAGAATATTACGTTTTTCTAAATATCGACATCAATGAATTTGAAACACTTCGTTATCCTCTTACCTTCCGCTTATGGCGTTCTTTTCGTAGACAAGTCTTGTGTGATTTTTCATTTTTAACCGAAAATAGGTATAGATTTTAAAACATTAATTTGCACGACTTCTTTGATGACTGGTAGATCACGGTGCGGTAGGCTTGTAAATCAATATCTCTACTATAATATGCTCCAAACCATTTTCGGGAGATATCTACTCTACTACTACTACTACAATTTGCTAATCAAAAATGAGGTTACCTTTGATCTATATATGTATACCTATGTTTTATATATATATAAATATTTATATATATTAGTTCATAGGATGACATATAGATGTCACCACTCTTGACGAAACGATATGATTTTTAAATAGTACCGACTTTCATTAAATCTAACCATTAGTTCACGGGTTTTCGAAACAATGAAAAAATCTCAATTTCATTGATTGATGAAGCCCTACTTTTTCATTGGGAAAAAAAAATCATTCAAGCAAACTAATGGCTTGATAAGTGTTATTTGCACTTTACTTCATTGAGAGAAACGCTAGATGAGTGGTTTACTGGTTTTAAGCGTTGGACAAATCATTCTATAAGAAAGGTATAGAAATGTTAGAAAAGCACTAGAGTAAACGTGTTACTCTTGAAGGAAGTTATGTCAATGAATAACGTCATATATGTATTAGCGATCCTGTGGACTTATTGAGTGAAGTGTTATAGAAAAGTGGCATTAAATATTTCGCTTCTTTTCATAGTTGTCGTTGCACGCCATCATGAAAAAAAAAATCACTGACTTATTTAAATAAGAAAAATTTACAAAAATTTATTCAGCCAAGTGGAAAATAATTTAAAATCATTCTGTCTTTTTTATGCTGGTTGCTTGATATAAAATAAACCCTTGATTCATATCATCAGTAGCAGATAACCGCCGACTGAATCGAAGACCAACTTGTACCTCTGAGTGTCCGTAAATTAAATTTCAAAAAACACTTCCGGCACATTTTTATATCCCTCTACAAAATATATTAAGTTTGGGCGTACGTACGTAACACCCAAAAGGGCTTGCGGGAGGGAAACCCTTTATTATACACGTCGATTCGATACGTAACACCCAAAAGGACGTATGGGAGGGAAACATTTTATTATGCACGTCAATTTAGGATAATTTTTTTTATCGATTTAAACTTTTCTGTCCGTCGGTCCTTTTGTTTCCTTGTGTACAACCTACAGATCGCAAATTTTGAAATATTTTGATGAAATTTAATGTAATGACATGTCTCAATTCAAGAACCACCACTATTAAAAATTATTCGGGCCGGATCACTTTTTCGACCACTTCTCCTACAACGCTTTATTTTGATAATTCATTATAAGAGATGATAAGTCAGAAGTTTTTAAAATTTCACAACAAAAGTTACTTATCTCGGCATTCTAAATTGTTTTGGAAAGTTTGAATCGGATGGAGCAGTATTTTGAACCCCAGAGCATATAATGCTTCCTATAGAAAGTGGACCTTTATATGGTAGAAGGGTTCTTCGCAATAATAATTGGACATAAAAATTAATCTTACCAAGTTCGGACCGTATAGATCTATTATTTGGACATCATCCCATATAGGAGTTGTATTTTTCAATAGAACCTTTATATGGCAAGGCGGTTCAATTTTTGAATATTTTATGCTGAAAGTTTCGTAAAAGTTATTTAAAATAAAACTTACCTGCATCAAATTTCGATCAAGTAGATTTAGATCCGGTGAGGAGCTCGGATTATCCGATTGTTATGAAATACTAAAGAAAGTATTATTTTTAAGATCTTCTTTGCCAAATGGCTCCATAGTACTAACGTTAGGAGTCTGGGTCACATAGGTCTATTTTCTAGACTCCATCGTACGCATCGACTCCCATTAAAATCCAACTCTTCTATGGCGACAAAGCCTAATTTTGTAGTTTTTTATGAGGGAAACAATTGAAAAATAATAAAATTTTGACGGGGAAATTAAATTTGTCCCGGTAGTTGATATATTGGACATAGTCCAAAGTGAAAGACACCTTCACATAAAAATAATGTATAATTTTTGAAATGAGTCAGTGAATTTGTTAGGTGGAGCGATGTTTGGCGACCTTACCCGATCGTAGTGCTCTTACTTATTTTGCTTTACTTTCGATAACTTCTTCATAAACATTGTCTATCTCCTCATAGCTGTATGAGATGTTTTTAATGATTTAGTGCTAGGAATAGAAATATGGAAGAGCAACAAAAAATATTTGGTTGTTTCCTGGCCTTTTGTATGAATTAGTGAAGCTTTTTATAGGTCATAAATGTTGGCATCTTTCTGCTTGAGCACTTATTAACTTAATTATTCATCTGCTCGCTTTATCAACGACCTTGATAAATACTTTATTATAACCTACAATACTCTTAAGGTTTAATAATAAGATAAATCACCAGCCAGAGCTAACTGAATGACTTGCGGAGAAATTTGAAAACAAAGAAAAAAAAAAAACACTAAAACTTATCTCATCTCTTATCCATAAATATTTGCTTAAAATGTCGGCAGAAATTACAGCTTGCACTTAACATACGATATTGCTTAGGCTTGATAGAATGAGTGGGCAATCGGGCAGACAATTACAAACTACACCTAGAAATTTCTGTAAGGAATTCTTAATAAACTGAACATATCTTTCAAACAGTCTTCTTTATTATTACCTCAAAGGAAATTTTTTACTTTTCTTTTAGGAACACATAATTTATTCCCTCCTCCCCCCCTCCCCCTCCTCCCTCCATCAACCACAACCTGTCAACATTTATTGATCGCATCCAAAACACATGCTGGTAAATGAAAAGTCTTCTTTTTCTTCTTCTTCTTCTTGTTTTTTTTTTTTTCTTTTTTTTTAACACATGCGTATGTATTTGAATACTGTTTTCTAAATTTCGAAAAGAATTTTAAAAATTTATAATATTCAAACTTTTTTATTTGACATGGCTGTGTGCTAAAAGTGAAGTGAAGAAATGGCAAAAAAAAAAAACGAGAAAAAAAAGAAACAAAAACACGATTAAATTAAATTTTATTTACTTCAATGAACTTATTTATACCGAGCAACGAGAGCAGAGAAGAAGAAAAGGAGAATAACTTCAAACTATCTTCCACTTGGCTGAGTAAATTTTCTTTCATTTTTCTTATTTAAATGTAATTTCTACAACTTTGTTGTTTGCCACTATACTCTGAACCACATTATATATATATATATATATATATATATGTATATATATGTATATATGTAACACCACTCTTTTGGCCCTCTTTTTTACCATGCTATTGTGCGATGAACACATTGTACGAATAAAATGCATAGAATGTCAACAGTAAATATATATGTTTTATATACGCACGCGTGTGTGTGTGTGTGTGTGTGTTTGTATGCATGCATATATATACGCTTAGGATTTGGAAATGTGTGTACCGAGAGGAGAAACTCATTCATACATTCATATACAATAAATTGCATTTTAGAAGGTACACACACACACATATATATAAAATGCCATGTAAAAGCAGCCGCACAATGCAATAGTGAGACCAAAGAACATTTAGGGGGTAAATGAAATTTAAATTTTAACTGCACCAAAAAATATGGTATAAGAAAACAAACCGATATAATTCTTTTTTTCTTCTTCTTCTTCTTCTTATTTTTCTTTTATTTTGTATTGTTTTCCTCATCATATACATGTATGTAATAATGTCATGTGCGGTGTGTCTATGTGTGAGAGAGAGTGTGTGTGTGTTTGCGTACATACGTGCGAGTAACTTTAATGTTTTGAAAATTTCTTCTTTAGCGTCTCGTTTTCGGCTTTTAACAGTAAACCGTACATTTTTGGCTTTTCACACACATAATTTTCTTATGAGACAAGAATTTTACTCTCGCAAATATTTAACCAAATAACCAGCCAAAAATACAAACAACCAACTAACCAACAACAAAGAACAAAACATACAAAATAAAAACAAAAAAAAAGAGAATCAAAAAACAAAAAACAAAAGAACAAAATACTACAATAATTGCAAAGAGCCTCTGAAAAGTGCTTTTAACCACACATGAACAGATAGAATATATATATGTATATATATATATATATAAATACATATGTATAGGGACAACGTTTTCATATAACTAAAATACCATATGTAGTTTGTGTAAACAAGTATAGCGGTAACAGCGAAAAACCAGCAACGAGAATGACACTCACACCCACCCACGCCGTAGAGGGAGAGTGATATGTGTTCCGTTTTTATCTTTGTTATTCAAAAATAGTTGCTTAGGCAACATGAAATTCAAAATATAACACACAAATAAAGACGTACCATATAAACATATATATTCATGTGCGTGTGTGCGTTTGTATTTATGTATGCACATGTAAATAGATGCTGTAAGTTTAGTTATTATTTTTTCCCAAAAATAAATGTCTAAATTGTTGTAATTTTTAAAGCAAACTAAATAGTCAGAAGTACATATTTATACAGTTTGTGTAAAAAGTATCCGGAATTACAAAAAAATTACGCAACATATTATGGTTTATTACATTTACGAAGCAAAAGCCTCTGCACCCCTTTTCGCTCTCTCTCTCTCTCTCTATTCGCTCTCTCTCTCTCTCTACCTCGCTCTTTCTATCTGTCTCGGTTTCTCTATCTTGCTATCTATTTTCACTCTCCGCCATTCTCTATCTCTGCTCCCTTTTTATCTCTCTCCCTCTCTCCCTTTTCACTCTCCCTCTCTCTTTTCGCTCCCTCTTTTCACTCTCCGCGTTCCCTATCTCTGCTCTCTTTCCCCCTCCCTTTATTTCTCTTTCTT